>JAZHYW010012986.1:0-132256 GCA_037355805.1 Ixodes ricinus | reverse complement strand
TAATTTTGACCCATCCACTATTTGAACTTTTTATCATATATGGGAGTCCGACTGGAACTGCAATGTTACGTTCAGGTGCCTGATATTGCTAATTTTGACCCATCCACTATTTGAACTTTTTATCATATATGGGAGTCCGACTGGAACTGCAATGTTACGTTCAAGTGCCTGATATTGCTAATTTTGACCCATCCACTATTTGAACTTTTTATCATATATGGGAGTCCGACTGGAACTGCAATGTTACGTTCAGGTGCCTGATATTGCTAATTTTGACCCATCCACTATTTGAACTTTTTATCATATATGGGAGTCCGACTGGAACTGCAATGTTACGTTCAGGTGCCTGATATTGCTAATTTTGACCCATCCACTATTTGAACTTTTTATCATATATGGGAGTCCGACTGGAACTGCAATGTTACGTTCAGGTGCCTGATATTGCTAATTTTGACCCATCCACTATTTGAACTTTTTTATCATATATGGGAGTCCGACTGGAACTGCAATGTTACGTTCAGGTGCCTGATATTGCTAATTTTGACCCATCCACTATTTGAACTTTTTATCATATATGGGAGTCCGACTGGAACTGCAATGTTACGTTCAGGTGCCTGATATTGCTAATTTTGACCCATCCACTATTTGAACTTTTTATCATATATGGGAGTCCGACTGGAACTGCAATGTTACGTTCAGGTGCCTGATATTGCTAATTTTGACCCATCCACTATTTGAACTTTTTATCATATATGGGAGTCCGACTGGAACTGCAATGTTACGTTCAGGTGCCTGATATTGCTAATTTTGACCCATCCACTATTTGAACTTTTTATCATATATGGGAGTCCGACTGGAACTGCAATGTTACGTTCAGGTGCCTGATATTGCTAATTTTGACCCATCCACTATTTGAACTTTTTATCATATATGGGAGTCCGACTGGAACTGCAATGTTACGTTCAGGTGCCTGATATTGCTAATTTTGACCCATCCACTATTTGAACTTTTTATCATATATGGGAGTCCGACTGGAACTGCAATGTTACGTTCAGGTGCCTGATATTGCTAATTTTGACCCATCCACTATTTGAACTTTTTATCATATATGGGAGTCCGACTGGAACTGCAATGTTACGTTCAAGTGCCTGATATTGCTAATTTTGACCCATCCACTATTTGAACTTTTTATCATATATGGGAGTCCGACTGGAACTGCAATGTTACGTTCAGGTGCCTGATATTGCTAATTTTGACCCATCCACTATTTGAACTTTTTATCATATATGGGAGTCCGACTGGAACTGCAATGTTACGTTCAGGTGCCTGATATTGCTAATTTTGACCCATCCACTATTTGAACTTTTTATCATATATGGGAGTCCGACTGGAACTGCAATGTTACGTTCAAGTGCCTGATATTGCTAATTTTGACCCATCCACTATTTGAACTTTTTATCATATATGGGAGTCCGACTGGAACTGCAATGTTACGTTCAGGTGCCTGATATTGCTAATTTTGACCCATCCACTATTTGAACTTTTTATCATATATGGGAGTCCGACTGGAACTGCAATGTTACGTTCAGGTGCCTGATATTGCTAATTTTGACCCATCCACTATTTGAACTTTTTATCATATATGGGAGTCCGACTGGAACTGCAATGTTACGTTCAGGTGCCTGATATTGCTAATTTTGACCCATCCACTATTTGACCTTTTTATCATATATGGGAGTCCGACTGGAACTGCAATGTTACGTTCAGGTGCCTGATATTGCTAATTTTGACCCATCCACTATTTGAACTTTTTATCATATATGGGAGTCCGACTGGAACTGCAATGTTACGTTCAGGTGCCTGATATTGCTAATTTTGACCCATCCACTATTTGAACTTTTTATCATATATGGGAGTCCGACTGGAACTGCAATGTTACGTTCAGGTGCCTGATATTGCTAATTTTGACCCATCCACTATTTGAACTTTTTATCATATATGGGAGTCCGACTGGAACTGCAATGTTACGTTCAAGTGCCTGATATTGCTAATTTTGACCCATCCACTATTTGAACTTTTTATCATATATGGGAGTCCGACTGGAACTGCAATGTTACGTTCAGGTGCCTGATATTGCTAATTTTGACCCATCCACTATTTGAACTTTTTATCATATATGGGAGTCCGACTGGAACTGCAATGTTACGTTCAGGTGCCTGATATTGCTAATTTTGACCCATCCACTATTTGAACTTTTTATCATATATGGGAGTCCGACTGGAACTGCAATGTTACGTTCAGGTGCCTGATATTGCTAATTTTGACCCATCCACTATTTGAACTTTTTATCATATATGGGAGTCCGACTGGAACTGCAATGTTACGTTCAGGTGCCTGATATTGCTAATTTTGACCCATCCACTATTTGAACTTTTTATCATATATGGGAGTCCGACTGGAACTGCAATGTTACGTTCAGGTGCCTGATATTGCTAATTTTGACCCATCCACTATTTGAACTTTTTATCATATATGGGAGTCCGACTGGAACTGCAATGTTACGTTCAGGTGCCTGATATTGCTAATTTTGACCCATCCACTATTTGAACTTTTTATCATATATGGGAGTCCGACTGGAACTGCAATGTTACGTTCAGGTGCCTGATATTGCTAATTTTGACCCATCCACTATTTGAACTTTTTATCATATATGGGAGTCCGACTGGAACTGCAATGTTACGTTCAGGTGCCTGATATTGCTAATTTTGACCCATCCACTATTTGAACTTTTTATCATATATGGGAGTCCGACTGGAACTGCAATGTTACGTTCAAGTGCCTGATATTGCTAATTTTGACCCATCCACTATTTGAACTTTTTATCATATATGGGAGTCCGACTGGAACTGCAATGTTACGTTCAGGTGCCTGATATTGCTAATTTTGACCCATCCACTATTTGAACTTTTTATCATATATGGGAGTCCGACTGGAACTGCAATGTTACGTTCAGGTGCCTGATATTGCTAATTTTGACCCATCCACTATTTGAACTTTTTATCATATATGGAGTCCGACTGGAACTGCAATGTTACGTTCAGGTGCCTGATATTGCTAATTTTGACCCATCCACTATTTGAACTTTTTATCATATATGGGAGTCCGACTGGAACTGCAATGTTACGTTCAGGTGCCTGATATTGCTAATTTTGACCCATCCACTATTTGAACTTTTTATCATATATGGGAGTCCGACTGGAACTGCAATGTTACGTTCAGGTGCCTGATATTGCTAATTTTGACCCATCCACTATTTGAACTTTTTATCATATATGGGAGTCCGACTGGAACTGCAATGTTACGTTCAGGTGCCTGATATTGCTAATTTTGACCCATCCACTATTTGAACTTTTTATCATATATGGGAGTCCGACTGGAACTGCAATGTTACGTTCAGGTGCCTGATATTGCTAATTTTGACCCATCCACTATTTGAACTTTTTATCATATATGGGAGTCCGACTGGAACTGCAATGTTACGTTCAGGTGCCTGATATTGCTAATTTTGACCCATCCACTATTTGAACTTTTTATCATATATGGGAGTCCGACTGGAACTGCAATGTTACGTTCAGGTGCCTGATATTGCTAATTTTGACCCATCCACTATTTGAACTTTTTATCATATATGGGAGTCCGACTGGAACTGCAATGTTACGTTCAAGTGCCTGATATTGCTAATTTTGACCCATCCACTATTTGAACTTTTTATCATATATGGGAGTCCGACTGGAACTGCAATGTTACGTTCAGGTGCCTGATATTGCTAATTTTGACCCATCCACTATTTGAACTTTTTATCATATATGGGAGTCCGACTGGAACTGCAATGTTACGTTCAGGTGCCTGATATTGCTAATTTTGACCCATCCACTATTTGAACTTTTTATCATATATGGGAGTCCGACTGGAACTGCAATGTTACGTTCAGGTGCCTGATATTGCTAATTTTGACCCATCCACTATTTGAACTTTTTATCATATATGGGAGTCCGACTGGAACTGCAATGTTACGTTCAGGTGCCTGATATTGCTAATTTTGACCCATCCACTATTTGAACTTTTTATCATATATGGGAGTCCGACTGGAACTGCAATGTTACGTTCAGGTGCCTGATATTGCTAATTTTGACCCATCCACTATTTGAACTTTTTATCATATATGGGAGTCCGACTGGAACTGCAATGTTACGTTCAGGTGCCTGATATTGCTAATTTTGACCCATCCACTATTTGAACTTTTTATCATATATGGGAGTCCGACTGGAACTGCAATGTTACGTTCAGGTGCCTGATATTGCTAATTTTGACCCATCCACTATTTGAACTTTTTATCATATATGGGAGTCCGACTGGAACTGCAATGTTACGTTCAGGTGCCTGATATTGCTAATTTTGACCCATCCACTATTTGAACTTTTTATCATATATGGGAGTCCGACTGGAACTGCAATGTTACGTTCAGGTGCCTGATATTGCTAATTTTGACCCATCCACTATTTGAACTTTTTATCATATATGGGAGTCCGACTGGAACTGCAATGTTACGTTCAGGTGCCTGATATTGCTAATTTTGACCCATCCACTATTTGAACTTTTTATCATATATGGGAGTCCGACTGGAACTGCAATGTTACGTTCAGGTGCCTGATATTGCTAATTTTGACCCATCCACTATTTGAACTTTTTATCATATATGGGAGTCCGACTGGAACTGCAATGTTACGTTCAGGTGCCTGATATTGCTAATTTTGACCCATCCACTATTTGAACTTTTTATCATATATGGGAGTCCGACTGGAACTGCAATGTTACGTTCAGGTGCCTGATATTGCTAATTTTGACCCATCCACTATTTGAACTTTTTATCATATATGGGAGTCCGACTGGAACTGCAATGTTACGTTCAGGTGCCTGATATTGCTAATTTTGACCCATCCACTATTTGAACTTTTTATCATATATGGGAGTCCGACTGGAACTGCAATGTTACGTTCAGGTGCCTGATATTGCTAATTTTGACCCATCCACTATTTGAACTTTTTATCATATATGGGAGTCCGACTGGAACTGCAATGTTACGTTCAGGTGCCTGATATTGCTAATTTTGACCCATCCACTATTTGAACTTTTTATCATATATGGGAGTCCGACTGGAACTGCAATGTTACGTTCAGGTGCCTGATATTGCTAATTTTGACCCATCCACTATTTGAACTTTTTATCATATATGGGAGTCCGACTGGAACTGCAATGTTACGTTCAGGTGCCTGATATTGCTAATTTTGACCCATCCACTATTTGAACTTTTTATCATATATGGGAGTCCGACTGGAACTGCAATGTTACGTTCAGGTGCCTGATATTGCTAATTTTGACCCATCCACTATTTGAACTTTTTATCATATATGGGAGTCCGACTGGAACTGCAATGTTACGTTCAGGTGCCTGATATTGCTAATTTTGACCCATCCACTATTTGAACTTTTTATCATATATGGGAGTCCGACTGGAACTGCAATGTTACGTTCAGGTGCCTGATATTGCTAATTTTGACCCATCCACTATTTGAACTTTTTATCATATATGGGAGTCCGACTGGAACTGCAATGTTACGTTCAGGTGCCTGATATTGCTAATTTTGACCCATCCACTATTTGAACTTTTTATCATATATGGGAGTCCGACTGGAACTGCAATGTTACGTTCAGGTGCCTGATATTGCTAATTTTGACCCATCCACTATTTGAACTTTTTATCATATATGGGAGTCCGACTGGAACTGCAATGTTACGTTCAGGTGCCTGATATTGCTAATTTTGACCCATCCACTATTTGAACTTTTTATCATATATGGGAGTCCGACTGGAACTGCAATGTTACGTTCAGGTGCCTGATATTGCTAATTTTGACCCATCCACTATTTGAACTTTTTATCATATATGGGAGTCCGACTGGAACTGCAATGTTACGTTCAGGTGCCTGATATTGCTAATTTTGACCCATCCACTATTTGAACTTTTTATCATATATGGGAGTCCGACTGGAACTGCAATGTTACGTTCAGGTGCCTGATATTGCTAATTTTGACCCATCCACTATTTGAACTTTTTATCATATATGGGAGTCCGACTGGAACTGCAATGTTACGTTCAGGTGCCTGATATTGCTAATTTTGACCCATCCACTATTTGAACTTTTTATCATATATGGGAGTCCGACTGGAACTGCAATGTTACGTTCAGGTGCCTGATATTGCTAATTTTGACCCATCCACTATTTGAACTTTTTATCATATATGGGAGTCCGACTGGAACTGCAATGTTACGTTCAGGTGCCTGATATTGCTAATTTTGACCCATCCACTATTTGAACTTTTTATCATATATGGGAGTCCGACTGGAACTGCAATGTTACGTTCAGGTGCCTGATATTGCTAATTTTGACCCATCCACTATTTGAACTTTTTATCATATATGGGAGTCCGACTGGAACTGCAATGTTACGTTCAGGTGCCTGATATTGCTAATTTTGACCCATCCACTATTTGAACTTTTTATCATATATGGGAGTCCGACTGGAACTGCAATGTTACGTTCAGGTGCCTGATATTGCTAATTTTGACCCATCCACTATTTGAACTTTTTATCATATATGGGAGTCCGACTGGAACTGCAATGTTACGTTCAGGTGCCTGATATTGCTAATTTTGACCCATCCACTATTTGAACTTTTTATCATATATGGGAGTCCGACTGGAACTGCAATGTTACGTTCAGGTGCCTGATATTGCTAATTTTGACCCATCCACTATTTGAACTTTTTATCATATATGGGAGTCCGACTGGAACTGCAATGTTACGTTCAGGTGCCTGATATTGCTAATTTTGACCCATCCACTATTTGAACTTTTTATCATATATGGGAGTCCGACTGGAACTGCAATGTTACGTTCAAGTGCCTGATATTGCTAATTTTGACCCATCCACTATTTGAACTTTTTATCATATATGGGAGTCCGACTGGAACTGCAATGTTACGTTCAGGTGCCTGATATTGCTAATTTTGACCCATCCACTATTTGAACTTTTTATCATATATGGGAGTCCGACTGGAACTGCAATGTTACGTTCAAGTGCCTGATATTGCTAATTTTGACCCATCCACTATTTGAACTTTTTATCATATATGGGAGTCCGACTGGAACTGCAATGTTACGTTCAGGTGCCTGATATTGCTAATTTTGACCCATCCACTATTTGAACTTTTTATCATATATGGGAGTCCGACTGGAACTGCAATGTTACGTTCAGGTGCCTGATATTGCTAATTTTGACCCATCCACTATTTGAACTTTTTATCATATATGGGAGTCCGACTGGAACTGCAATGTTACGTTCAGGTGCCTGATATTGCTAATTTTGACCCATCCACTATTTGAACTTTTTATCATATATGGGAGTCCGACTGGAACTGCAATGTTACGTTCAGGTGCCTGATATTGCTAATTTTGACCCATCCACTATTTGAACTTTTTATCATATATGGGAGTCCGACTGGAACTGCAATGTTACGTTCAGGTGCCTGATATTGCTAATTTTGACCCATCCACTATTTGAACTTTTTATCATATATGGGAGTCCGACTGGAACTGCAATGTTACGTTCAGGTGCCTGATATTGCTAATTTTGACCCATCCACTATTTGAACTTTTTATCATATATGGGAGTCCGACTGGAACTGCAATGTTACGTTCAGGTGCCTGATATTGCTAATTTTGACCCATCCACTATTTGAACTTTTTATCATATATGGGAGTCCGACTGGAACTGCAATGTTACGTTCAGGTGCCTGATATTGCTAATTTTGACCCATCCACTATTTGAACTTTTTATCATATATGGGAGTCCGACTGGAACTGCAATGTTACGTTCAGGTGCCTGATATTGCTAATTTTGACCCATCCACTATTTGAACTTTTTATCATATATGGGAGTCCGACTGGAACTGCAATGTTACGTTCAGGTGCCTGATATTGCTAATTTTGACCCATCCACTATTTGAACTTTTTATCATATATGGGAGTCCGACTGGAACTGCAATGTTACGTTCAGGTGCCTGATATTGCTAATTTTGACCCATCCACTATTTGAACTTTTTATCATATATGGGAGTCCGACTGGAACTGCAATGTTACGTTCAGGTGCCTGATATTGCTAATTTTGACCCATCCACTATTTGAACTTTTTATCATATATGGGAGTCCGACTGGAACTGCAATGTTACGTTCAGGTGCCTGATATTGCTAATTTTGACCCATCCACTATTTGAACTTTTTATCATATATGGGAGTCCGACTGGAACTGCAATGTTACGTTCAGGTGCCTGATATTGCTAATTTTGACCCATCCACTATTTGAACTTTTTATCATATATGGGAGTCCGACTGGAACTGCAATGTTACGTTCAGGTGCCTGATATTGCTAATTTTGACCCATCCACTATTTGAACTTTTTATCATATATGGGAGTCCGACTGGAACTGCAATGTTACGTTCAGGTGCCTGATATTGCTAATTTTGACCCATCCACTATTTGAACTTTTTATCATATATGGGAGTCCGACTGGAACTGCAATGTTACGTTCAGGTGCCTGATATTGCTAATTTTGACCCATCCACTATTTGAACTTTTTATCATATATGGGAGTCCGACTGGAACTGCAATGTTACGTTCAGGTGCCTGATATTGCTAATTTTGACCCATCCACTATTTGAACTTTTTATCATATATGGGAGTCCGACTGGAACTGCAATGTTACGTTCAAGTGCCTGATATTGCTAATTTTGACCCATCCACTATTTGAACTTTTTATCATATATGGGAGTCCGACTGGAACTGCAATGTTACGTTCAGGTGCCTGATATTGCTAATTTTGACCCATCCACTATTTGAACTTTTTATCATATATGGGAGTCCGACTGGAACTGCAATGTTACGTTCAGGTGCCTGATATTGCTAATTTTGACCCATCCACTATTTGAACTTTTTATCATATATGGGAGTCCGACTGGAACTGCAATGTTACGTTCAGGTGCCTGATATTGCTAATTTTGACCCATCCACTATTTGAACTTTTTATCATATATGGGAGTCCGACTGGAACTGCAATGTTACGTTCAGGTGCCTGATATTGCTAATTTTGACCCATCCACTATTTGAACTTTTTATCATATATGGGAGTCCGACTGGAACTGCAATGTTACGTTCAGGTGCCTGATATTGCTAATTTTGACCCATCCACTATTTGAACTTTTTATCATATATGGGAGTCCGACTGGAACTGCAATGTTACGTTCAGGTGCCTGATATTGCTAATTTTGACCCATCCACTATTTGAACTTTTTATCATATATGGGAGTCCGACTGGAACTGCAATGTTACGTTCAGGTGCCTGATATTGCTAATTTTGACCCATCCACTATTTGAACTTTTTATCATATATGGGAGTCCGACTGGAACTGCAATGTTACGTTCAGGTGCCTGATATTGCTAATTTTGACCCATCCACTATTTGAACTTTTTATCATATATGGGAGTCCGACTGGAACTGCAATGTTACGTTCAGGTGCCTGATATTGCTAATTTTGACCCATCCACTATTTGAACTTTTTATCATATATGGGAGTCCGACTGGAACTGCAATGTTACGTTCAGGTGCCTGATATTGCTAATTTTGACCCATCCACTATTTGAACTTTTTATCATATATGGGAGTCCGACTGGAACTGCAATGTTACGTTCAGGTGCCTGATATTGCTAATTTTGACCCATCCACTATTTGAACTTTTTATCATATATGGGAGTCCGACTGGAACTGCAATGTTACGTTCAGGTGCCTGATATTGCTAATTTTGACCCATCCACTATTTGAACTTTTTATCATATATGGGAGTCCGACTGGAACTGCAATGTTACGTTCAGGTGCCTGATATTGCTAATTTTGACCCATCCACTATTTGAACTTTTTATCATATATGGGAGTCCGACTGGAACTGCAATGTTACGTTCAGGTGCCTGATATTGCTAATTTTGACCCATCCACTATTTGAACTTTTTATCATATATGGGAGTCCGACTGGAACTGCAATGTTACGTTCAGGTGCCTGATATTGCTAATTTTGACCCATCCACTATTTGAACTTTTTATCATATATGGGAGTCCGACTGGAACTGCAATGTTACGTTCAGGTGCCTGATATTGCTAATTTTGACCCATCCACTATTTGAACTTTTTATCATATATGGGAGTCCGACTGGAACTGCAATGTTACGTTCAAGTGCCTGATATTGCTAATTTTGACCCATCCACTATTTGAACTTTTTATCATATATGGGAGTCCGACTGGAACTGCAATGTTACGTTCAGGTGCCTGATATTGCTAATTTTGACCCATCCACTATTTGAACTTTTTATCATATATGGGAGTCCGACTGGAACTGCAATGTTACGTTCAGGTGCCTGATATTGCTAATTTTGACCCATCCACTATTTGAACTTTTTATCATATATGGGAGTCCGACTGGAACTGCAATGTTACGTTCAGGTGCCTGATATTGCTAATTTTGACCCATCCACTATTTGAACTTTTTATCATATATGGGAGTCCGACTGGAACTGCAATGTTACGTTCAGGTGCCTGATATTGCTAATTTTGACCCATCCACTATTTGAACTTTTTATCATATATGGGAGTCCGACTGGAACTGCAATGTTACGTTCAGGTGCCTGATATTGCTAATTTTGACCCATCCACTATTTGAACTTTTTATCATATATGGGAGTCCGACTGGAACTGCAATGTTACGTTCAGGTGCCTGATATTGCTAATTTTGACCCATCCACTATTTGACCTTTTTATCATATATGGGAGTCCGACTGGAACTGCAATGTTACGTTCAGGTGCCTGATATTGCTAATTTTGACCCATCCACTATTTGAACTTTTTATCATATATGGGAGTCCGACTGGAACTGCAATGTTACGTTCAGGTGCCTGATATTGCTAATTTTGACCCATCCACTATTTGAACTTTTTATCATATATGGGAGTCCGACTGGAACTGCAATGTTACGTTCAGGTGCCTGATATTGCTAATTTTGACCCATCCACTATTTGAACTTTTTATCATATATGGGAGTCCGACTGGAACTGCAATGTTACGTTCAGGTGCCTGATATTGCTAATTTTGACCCATCCACTATTTGAACTTTTTATCATATATGGGAGTCCGACTGGAACTGCAATGTTACGTTCAGGTGCCTGATATTGCTAATTTTGACCCATCCACTATTTGAACTTTTTATCATATATGGGAGTCCGACTGGAACTGCAATGTTACGTTCAGGTGCCTGATATTGCTAATTTTGACCCATCCACTATTTGAACTTTTTATCATATATGGGAGTCCGACTGGAACTGCAATGTTACGTTCAGGTGCCTGATATTGCTAATTTTGACCCATCCACTATTTGAACTTTTTATCATATATGGGAGTCCGACTGGAACTGCAATGTTACGTTCAGGTGCCTGATATTGCTAATTTTGACCCATCCACTATTTGAACTTTTTATCATATATGGGAGTCCGACTGGAACTGCAATGTTACGTTCAGGTGCCTGATATTGCTAATTTTGACCCATCCACTATTTGAACTTTTTATCATATATGGGAGTCCGACTGGAACTGCAATGTTACGTTCAGGTGCCTGATATTGCTAATTTTGACCCATCCACTATTTGAACTTTTTATCATATATGGGAGTCCGACTGGAACTGCAATGTTACGTTCAGGTGCCTGATATTGCTAATTTTGACCCATCCACTATTTGAACTTTTTATCATATATGGGAGTCCGACTGGAACTGCAATGTTACGTTCAGGTGCCTGATATTGCTAATTTTGACCCATCCACTATTTGAACTTTTTATCATATATGGGAGTCCGACTGGAACTGCAATGTTACGTTCAGGTGCCTGATATTGCTAATTTTGACCCATCCACTATTTGAACTTTTTATCATATATGGGAGTCCGACTGGAACTGCAATGTTACGTTCAGGTGCCTGATATTGCTAATTTTGACCCATCCACTATTTGAACTTTTTATCATATATGGGAGTCCGACTGGAACTGCAATGTTACGTTCAGGTGCCTGATATTGCTAATTTTGACCCATCCACTATTTGAACTTTTTATCATATATGGGAGTCCGACTGGAACTGCAATGTTACGTTCAGGTGCCTGATATTGCTAATTTTGACCCATCCACTATTTGAACTTTTTATCATATATGGGAGTCCGACTGGAACTGCAATGTTACGTTCAGGTGCCTGATATTGCTAATTTTGACCCATCCACTATTTGAACTTTTTATCATATATGGGAGTCCGACTGGAACTGCAATGTTACGTTCAGGTGCCTGATATTGCTAATTTTGACCCATCCACTATTTGAACTTTTTATCATATATGGGAGTCCGACTGGAACTGCAATGTTACGTTCAGGTGCCTGATATTGCTAATTTTGACCCATCCACTATTTGAACTTTTTATCATATATGGGAGTCCGACTGGAACTGCAATGTTACGTTCAGGTGCCTGATATTGCTAATTTTGACCCATCCACTATTTGAACTTTTTATCATATATGGGAGTCCGACTGGAACTGCAATGTTACGTTCAAGTGCCTGATATTGCTAATTTTGACCCATCCACTATTTGAACTTTTTATCATATATGGGAGTCCGACTGGAACTGCAATGTTACGTTCAGGTGCCTGATATTGCTAATTTTGACCCATCCACTATTTGAACTTTTTATCATATATGGGAGTCCGACTGGAACTGCAATGTTACGTTCAGGTGCCTGATATTGCTAATTTTGACCCATCCACTATTTGAACTTTTTATCATATATGGGAGTCCGACTGGAACTGCAATGTTACGTTCAGGTGCCTGATATTGCTAATTTTGACCCATCCACTATTTGAACTTTTTATCATATATGGGAGTCCGACTGGAACTGCAATGTTACGTTCAGGTGCCTGATATTGCTAATTTTGACCCATCCACTATTTGAACTTTTTATCATATATGGGAGTCCGACTGGAACTGCAATGTTACGTTCAGGTGCCTGATATTGCTAATTTTGACCCATCCACTATTTGAACTTTTTATCATATATGGGAGTCCGACTGGAACTGCAATGTTACGTTCAAGTGCCTGATATTGCTAATTTTGACCCATCCACTATTTGAACTTTTTATCATATATGGGAGTCCGACTGGAACTGCAATGTTACGTTCAGGTGCCTGATATTGCTAATTTTGACCCATCCACTATTTGACCTTTTTATCATATATGGGAGTCCGACTGGAACTGCAATGTTACGTTCAGGTGCCTGATATTGCTAATTTTGACCCATCCACTATTTGAACTTTTTATCATATATGGGAGTCCGACTGGAACTGCAATGTTACGTTCAGGTGCCTGATATTGCTAATTTTGACCCATCCACTATTTGAACTTTTTATCATATATGGGAGTCCGACTGGAACTGCAATGTTACGTTCAGGTGCCTGATATTGCTAATTTTGACCCATCCACTATTTGAACTTTTTATCATATATGGGAGTCCGACTGGAACTGCAATGTTACGTTCAGGTGCCTGATATTGCTAATTTTGACCCATCCACTATTTGAACTTTTTATCATATATGGGAGTCCGACTGGAACTGCAATGTTACGTTCAGGTGCCTGATATTGCTAATTTTGACCCATCCACTATTTGAACTTTTTATCATATATGGGAGTCCGACTGGAACTGCAATGTTACGTTCAGGTGCCTGATATTGCTAATTTTGACCCATCCACTATTTGAACTTTTTATCATATATGGGAGTCCGACTGGAACTGCAATGTTACGTTCAAGTGCCTGATATTGCTAATTTTGACCCATCCACTATTTGAACTTTTTATCATATATGGGAGTCCGACTGGAACTGCAATGTTACGTTCAGGTGCCTGATATTGCTAATTTTGACCCATCCACTATTTGAACTTTTTATCATATATGGGAGTCCGACTGGAACTGCAATGTTACGTTCAGGTGCCTGATATTGCTAATTTTGACCCATCCACTATTTGAACTTTTTATCATATATGGGAGTCCGACTGGAACTGCAATGTTACGTTCAGGTGCCTGATATTGCTAATTTTGACCCATCCACTATTTGAACTTTTTATCATATATGGGAGTCCGACTGGAACTGCAATGTTACGTTCAGGTGCCTGATATTGCTAATTTTGACCCATCCACTATTTGAACTTTTTATCATATATGGGAGTCCGACTGGAACTGCAATGTTACGTTCAGGTGCCTGATATTGCTAATTTTGACCCATCCACTATTTGAACTTTTTATCATATATGGGAGTCCGACTGGAACTGCAATGTTACGTTCAGGTGCCTGATATTGCTAATTTTGACCCATCCACTATTTGAACTTTTTATCATATATGGGAGTCCGACTGGAACTGCAATGTTACGTTCAAGTGCCTGATATTGCTAATTTTGACCCATCCACTATTTGAACTTTTTATCATATATGGGAGTCCGACTGGAACTGCAATGTTACGTTCAGGTGCCTGATATTGCTAATTTTGACCCATCCACTATTTGAACTTTTTATCATATATGGGAGTCCGACTGGAACTGCAATGTTACGTTCAGGTGCCTGATATTGCTAATTTTGACCCATCCACTATTTGAACTTTTTATCATATATGGGAGTCCGACTGGAACTGCAATGTTACGTTCAGGTGCCTGATATTGCTAATTTTGACCCATCCACTATTTGAACTTTTTATCATATATGGGAGTCCGACTGGAACTGCAATGTTACGTTCAGGTGCCTGATATTGCTAATTTTGACCCATCCACTATTTGAACTTTTTATCATATATGGGAGTCCGACTGGAACTGCAATGTTACGTTCAGGTGCCTGATATTGCTAATTTTGACCCATCCACTATTTGAACTTTTTATCATATATGGGAGTCCGACTGGAACTGCAATGTTACGTTCAGGTGCCTGATATTGCTAATTTTGACCCATCCACTATTTGAACTTTTTATCATATATGGGAGTCCGACTGGAACTGCAATGTTACGTTCAGGTGCCTGATATTGCTAATTTTGACCCATCCACTATTTGAACTTTTTATCATATATGGGAGTCCGACTGGAACTGCAATGTTACGTTCAGGTGCCTGATATTGCTAATTTTGACCCATCCACTATTTGAACTTTTTATCATATATGGGAGTCCGACTGGAACTGCAATGTTACGTTCAAGTGCCTGATATTGCTAATTTTGACCCATCCACTATTTGAACTTTTTATCATATATGGGAGTCCGACTGGAACTGCAATGTTACGTTCAGGTGCCTGATATTGCTAATTTTGACCCATCCACTATTTGAACTTTTTATCATATATGGGAGTCCGACTGGAACTGCAATGTTACGTTCAGGTGCCTGATATTGCTAATTTTGACCCATCCACTATTTGAACTTTTTATCATATATGGGAGTCCGACTGGAACTGCAATGTTACGTTCAGGTGCCTGATATTGCTAATTTTGACCCATCCACTATTTGAACTTTTTATCATATATGGGAGTCCGACTGGAACTGCAATGTTACGTTCAGGTGCCTGATATTGCTAATTTTGACCCATCCACTATTTGAACTTTTTATCATATATGGGAGTCCGACTGGAACTGCAATGTTACGTTCAGGTGCCTGATATTGCTAATTTTGACCCATCCACTATTTGAACTTTTTATCATATATGGGAGTCCGACTGGAACTGCAATGTTACGTTCAGGTGCCTGATATTGCTAATTTTGACCCATCCACTATTTGAACTTTTTATCATATATGGGAGTCCGACTGGAACTGCAATGTTACGTTCAAGTGCCTGATATTGCTAATTTTGACCCATCCACTATTTGAACTTTTTATCATATATGGGAGTCCGACTGGAACTGCAATGTTACGTTCAGGTGCCTGATATTGCTAATTTTGACCCATCCACTATTTGAACTTTTTATCATATATGGGAGTCCGACTGGAACTGCAATGTTACGTTCAGGTGCCTGATATTGCTAATTTTGACCCATCCACTATTTGAACTTTTTATCATATATGGGAGTCCGACTGGAACTGCAATGTTACGTTCAGGTGCCTGATATTGCTAATTTTGACCCATCCACTATTTGAACTTTTTATCATATATGGGAGTCCGACTGGAACTGCAATGTTACGTTCAGGTGCCTGATATTGCTAATTTTGACCCATCCACTATTTGAACTTTTTATCATATATGGGAGTCCGACTGGAACTGCAATGTTACGTTCAGGTGCCTGATATTGCTAATTTTGACCCATCCACTATTTGAACTTTTTATCATATATGGGAGTCCGACTGGAACTGCAATGTTACGTTCAGGTGCCTGATATTGCTAATTTTGACCCATCCACTATTTGAACTTTTTATCATATATGGGAGTCCGACTGGAACTGCAATGTTACGTTCAGGTGCCTGATATTGCTAATTTTGACCCATCCACTATTTGAACTTTTTATCATATATGGGAGTCCGACTGGAACTGCAATGTTACGTTCAGGTGCCTGATATTGCTAATTTTGACCCATCCACTATTTGAACTTTTTATCATATATGGGAGTCCGACTGGAACTGCAATGTTACGTTCAGGTGCCTGATATTGCTAATTTTGACCCATCCACTATTTGAACTTTTTATCATATATGGGAGTCCGACTGGAACTGCAATGTTACGTTCAGGTGCCTGATATTGCTAATTTTGACCCATCCACTATTTGAACTTTTTATCATATATGGGAGTCCGACTGGAACTGCAATGTTACGTTCAGGTGCCTGATATTGCTAATTTTGACCCATCCACTATTTGAACTTTTTATCATATATGGGAGTCCGACTGGAACTGCAATGTTACGTTCAGGTGCCTGATATTGCTAATTTTGACCCATCCACTATTTGAACTTTTTATCATATATGGGAGTCCGACTGGAACTGCAATGTTACGTTCAAGTGCCTGATATTGCTAATTTTGACCCATCCACTATTTGAACTTTTTATCATATATGGGAGTCCGACTGGAACTGCAATGTTACGTTCAGGTGCCTGATATTGCTAATTTTGACCCATCCACTATTTGAACTTTTTATCATATATGGGAGTCCGACTGGAACTGCAATGTTACGTTCAGGTGCCTGATATTGCTAATTTTGACCCATCCACTATTTGAACTTTTTATCATATATGGGAGTCCGACTGGAACTGCAATGTTACGTTCAGGTGCCTGATATTGCTAATTTTGACCCATCCACTATTTGAACTTTTTATCATATATGGGAGTCCGACTGGAACTGCAATGTTACGTTCAGGTGCCTGATATTGCTAATTTTGACCCATCCACTATTTGAACTTTTTATCATATATGGGAGTCCGACTGGAACTGCAATGTTACGTTCAAGTGCCTGATATTGCTAATTTTGACCCATCCACTATTTGAACTTTTTATCATATATGGGAGTCCGACTGGAACTGCAATGTTACGTTCAAGTGCCTGATATTGCTAATTTTGACCCATCCACTATTTGAACTTTTTATCATATATGGGAGTCCGACTGGAACTGCAATGTTACGTTCAGGTGCCTGATATTGCTAATTTTGACCCATCCACTATTTGAACTTTTTATCATATATGGGAGTCCGACTGGAACTGCAATGTTACGTTCAGGTGCCTGATATTGCTAATTTTGACCCATCCACTATTTGAACTTTTTATCATATATGGGAGTCCGACTGGAACTGCAATGTTACGTTCAGGTGCCTGATATTGCTAATTTTGACCCATCCACTATTTGAACTTTTTATCATATATGGGAGTCCGACTGGAACTGCAATGTTACGTTCAAGTGCCTGATATTGCTAATTTTGACCCATCCACTATTTGAACTTTTTATCATATATGGGAGTCCGACTGGAACTGCAATGTTACGTTCAGGTGCCTGATATTGCTAATTTTGACCCATCCACTATTTGAACTTTTTATCATATATGGGAGTCCGACTGGAACTGCAATGTTACGTTCAGGTGCCTGATATTGCTAATTTTGACCCATCCACTATTTGAACTTTTTATCATATATGGGAGTCCGACTGGAACTGCAATGTTACGTTCAGGTGCCTGATATTGCTAATTTTGACCCATCCACTATTTGAACTTTTTATCATATATGGGAGCGGAAACGAGTCATGACCAGTCCGGGAACGTCGCCTGCTGGACGGGGCCTACGCGAAACGAGTCCCGACGAGTACGGAACCGGCGCCTACGTGTCTGCGCCTGCGGAGACAGGTCTCAACGCGCCCGTGACGTCAACGGGACGTGTGTGCGTGCGTGCGGCTTGGTGCGCTCCGGAAGGGGAGAGAGGCCGGGCCTAACTGCGGAGACAGGTCTCGACGAGTCCGTGACGTCAACGGGACGTGTGTGCGTGCGTGGGGCTTGGCGCGCTCAGGAAAGGGAGAGAGGCATGACCTAATTGCGGAGGACCATGGCTACGACGCACTTCTGGCTACGACGCGGCGGACTTTGCTACGACGCACTTGACGGCGGGTTGCTGCTGCGCACCTGCTGCCCTGGCGGGGAGTGAGGGAGAAAACGGACCCTATATAAGGCGGAGCGCGAGGCTGCTCAGGAGTTCTCTCGGATTTGACGACTGTATCGCAACCATGTAATTAAACCGTTCGTTACGTTACCAATTCTCCCACCTCCACTGGACCCCTGGGTTCTTCACTTCGGGGAATGGTCGTCGTCACGAGCCAGGAAGCTCCCGGACGTGCGGCTCAAACCCCGCCTCTAACAACTGGTTGGCAGCGGTTGGGATCGGACCATGCGACATCGTGCTACATCTGCGGGTGAGCGTTTGGACTTTGCTTTGAGATTCGCCAGGCTTCAGATTATGGGTAATTAATTTTGAACTGCTGGGAATCCTTAGTGTTTTGACTCGTGCGCTAGGTTTAGTGTACAACCTCGCGACAAGTTTTAGAACAAAGCCAAAGCTAAAGAGCAGCGATCATGGATCTAATGAGGTTACTGAGAACAGATTTATTCTGTTTATGTGAAGAATTGGGTGTGGAGGTGGAGCAAAAGATGAAGAAATCTGAGATCAGTAAAGCGATTTCAGAGAGCGCAGAAGCAGAGGAAATTAAAATTGCGTGGGAACTGCTTCTGAACGCTAAGAGCGAGGCTGCAGCGAGAGAGGAACGAGAACGAGAGCAGGCTGCAGCGAGAGAGGAGCAGGAGCAGGCTGCAGCGAGAGAGGAACGAGAACGGGAGCAGGCTGCAGCGAGAGAGGAACGAGAACGAGAACGAGAGCAGGCTGCAGCGAGAGAGGAACGAGAGCAGGCTGCAGCGAGAGAGGAACGAGAGCGGGAGCAGGCTGCGGCGAGAGAGGAACGAGCGCAGGCTGCGGCGAGAGAGGAACGGAGCAGACTGCAGCGAGAGAGGAACGAGCAGCGCTAAAAAGGTTAGAGTTAGAGATGGAACAACAGCGATTAAACTCACAGAACAGTAGAGTTGGGACTCCGGTGCGAGCAAGTGAGACCGAGTCGTATCAAATGAAGAAGCTCATGCAGCCGTTTAAAGTTGGGGAAGACGTGGGCCTGTTCTTAGTGAACTTTGAGAGGACATGTGAGAAGTTGAGCTTCGCCCCAGAAACGTGGCCGCAACGGCTTTTGACTTTGTTGCCCTGTGAGGCTGCAGAGGTTGTCGCGCGCCTTAGTGCTGGAGACGCGGACGACTACGACAAGGTGAAGTCCAGCCTTTTGAAACGGTACCGCCTTTCTGCCGAGGCGTTCCGTCAAAGGTTTAGAAACGCATCCAAAAAGAGCAGCGAGGGCTACTCGGAATTCGCTTACGGGCTTAAAACCAATTTGATAGAATGGTTGAAGAGCGAGGAAGTGTACGAAAGCCGAGACAAGGTAGTCGAGTGTGTGTGCCTCGAACAGTTCTTTCGTAGCATTCCGCAGTCAGTCAAGCTCTGGGTGCAGGACAGGGTAGGAGTCGACTCTGTCGAAAGGGCCGCTGAGCTAGCCGAGGAGTACGCAACGCGTAGAAAGCTGAGCGGAGAGGAAAGCGAACCCGGCCGGAGCGATCAGCGCAAGACCTTCCGACAGGGAAACGGCTCGCGAGAAAACGGGCCCGAGAAGCCCGAAGCAGGACAAAAGGTCCCAGAAAAGAGCGCAGAACACTCGAACGGAGACGAGGCGCGGAAAAGCCAAACAGGGCAGTTCGAGGCTAGGAAGCCGTTCCTGTGCTACAACTGTCAGGAGCCGGGACACACAGCGGCCAGATGTAAGAAACCGCGGGTTGTGTTCTCGACCGTGACCGGTAGTGACGAGGACCTGGAGCTCCTTCGTCCCTATCTTCACGAGCTCCAGGTAAACGGAAAGCCGTGCAGGGTGCTTCGGGACAGTGCAGCGACGATGGACGTTGTTCATCCGTCGTATGTAACGCGATCCGATTTTACTGGAAAGGTAGTTTGGATCAAGCAGCTGCTCGAAAAGCACAGTGTCTGTCTGCCTATGGCGACGGTAAGGATAACTGGCCCGTTCGGACAGCTAGTGACAGAGGCGGCTGTCTCGCAAACAGTCCCGTTGGAGTATCCTTATTTGTTTTCTAACCGGTCAGAATTCCTGCTGCGCGAGAGGGGTCAACAACTGGGAGAGGGACTAGTTCAGTCAGGTACGAGGTCCAAATCGCGTCAGCTCGCCCCTTTGTTGACGAGTGATCCAGAGCCAGAGGCAGCTGTCGGGGAGCAGGCACTCCCAGAGCTCGAGGCAGAGAAACGGGATGAGAGGGACCAGGTTGTAGAACAGCCTGACCTCGTAGCACTAGAGAGTGCACGCCGTCCCAACGAACCGGCGAAAAAGGCGGAGGAAGACGGGATCAGTGAAAGATCTCTCGTAGCTCCGGCGTCACGTAACTTTGGTCCTCTGCTACGAGTAGACAGAGTGTCTTTGACAGTCGAGCAGAAGAGCGACCCTAGTGTGTCAGGGTTTCGCGGTACAGCTCAGGAGATTGCTAGGACCAATGTGACGGGGCATGAAAAAGGCGGATTGTTTTATCGGCGCTATAAGGACCGCATTTTCACGTCTAGAAATCACCTGAAAATCGATCACTACGACTTCAGGGCAAGAAAAAGGAAAGGCAAATTTAACGGCAATGCCGATGGGTTGAGCAGATTTTTCTGGCATCACGAAAAACAGTAGGGATGATCTCAGAGGTCTTCGTCATCCACGGGAATGAGGATCTAAGTGGGGGCACTTCGTTAAAACCCCAAAAGGACCTCACAAATTGCAAAGAGTTTTTGTCTTTTGTATTTTGTTCATTGTGACCTCGTTGGAAAAATGAGTTTTGGCGACAGGGGGCTCGATACCCGAAATTGTACTATAGTTTTCAATTTGCATTGTTTTGGCAAATTAGGGTCATCCGTAATCCGGTCTGGCGGGTCTCTGGCGGATTCTGAGCGTTTGACTGCGGTGTGGCGTGGTGTTGTGTGGGACGTTTCCGCTAATGCCTCCGTTGTAAGAGGTTTGGGAGTTTGTTGGGTGCTTGCAACGTCTTCTCAAGGCCTACTCCAAGCCCACCTCTTCAGGCCAGCGATCGTACCACCGGCCTTTCGAGGTTTCCCTGGCCCCGGAGGGGCTGTTAAGAATGGAACCTTCGGCGACCTTCTTCCGAGTTTCAACGCTGCGGAAACGAGTCATGACCAGTCCGGGAACGTCGCCTGCTGGACGGGGCCTACGCGAAACGAGTCCCGACGAGTACGGAACCGGCGCCTACGTGTCTGCGCCTGCGGAGACAGGTCTCAACGCGCCCGTGACGTCAACGGGACGTGTGTGCGTGCGTGCGGCTTGGTGCGCTCCGGAAGGGGAGAGAGGCCGGGCCTAACTGCGGAGACAGGTCTCGACGAGTCCGTGACGTCAACGGGACGTGTGTGCGTGCGTGGGGCTTGGCGCGCTCAGGAAAGGGAGAGAGGCATGACCTAATTGCGGAGGACCATGGCTACGACGCACTTCTGGCTACGACGCGGCGGACTTTGCTACGACGCACTTGACGGCGGGTTGCTGCTGCGCACCTGCTGCCCTGGCGGGGAGTGAGGGAGAAAACGGACCCTATATAAGGCGGAGCGCGAGGCTGCTCAGGAGTTCTCTCGGATTTGACGACTGTATCGCAACCATGTAATTAAACCGTTCGTTACGTTACCAATTCTCCCACCTCCACTGGACCCCTGGGTTCTTCACTTCGGGGAATGGTCGTCGTCACGAGCCAGGAAGCTCCCGGACGTGCGGCATAAACCTCGCCTCTAACATCCTGGACACATGACAAGATAGATATGTTGAAAAAGGTTGCCAAAAACATTATTTGCAATTAGAATCCTTCAAAAATAAAGGGGGAAACAATTACATTTTTTTTCATGGGCTGCTGAAAAAGGTTTTCTGTTTAGCACATACATAAGTAGACCAAAACTTTTTCAAGCAAATCGATCTAGTAATTATAAGGCATACCTCTGGTATCTTCTCTTCGTGTGGTATCTTCTCTTCGTATTAAGATATCGATCGAGGTTTCAAAGTCAGAACCAAAATGGCAGAAACTCAGTTTAATGTGTTGTTTTGATGGGTGACAATCAGGTTCGAAAAAAATTGCACAATGCGGTCCTGCGGACCAGAAAATGCGAAAAATAATCCTGCAGCGAAAACACACACAAAGTCGGAACATCATATACCAAAGAGAAAAGCTAAAAAAAATTGCAAAACTTGCTGAGGGTTCGAATTTGCAAAGTTTTAATTTATTAACTCTGCCTGGGTTCGAAACAAAAAAATGAAAGCCGTTTACAACTCCCTGTAACGCCGAATTAGAGCGCAGCTCTTGAGGAGGAGGAGGAGGGAAGGGTACTGAAGAGGGGGGGGTCATTAGACCTCGGGGGGGGGTCACGTGACCTCGGGGGGTCACGTGACCCTGACGATGACGATCAAACGACGTCATCGGTGACGTCACTGATGACGTCATCAGTGATGATGACGATGACGATGCGGATGCCAATGACGTCATCAGTGACGTCACTGATGACGTCATCTATGATGATGATGACGATGCGGATGCCGATGACGTCATCAGTGACATCACTGATGAGGTCATCAGTGATGATGACGATGACAATGCGGATGCCGATGACGTCATCAGTGATGTCACTGATGACGTCATCAGTAATGAGGACGATGACGATGCGGATGCCGATGACGTCACCAGGTTGCATGCAACCTGGATTGCATGCAACATGTTGCATGCCAGTTGCATGCAACCAGGTTGCATGCCAGTTGCATGCAACAAGTGACATGCAACAGGTTGCATGGAACCTGTTGCATGCAACTCGGGAGGACCTCGGAGGTCCTTCCGAGGTCCTTCGGAGGACCTCGGGTCCCTTCGGGACGACCTCGGGAGGACCTCGGGTTTCTTCGGGAGGACCTCGGGAGGACCTCGGGTTCCTTCGGGAGTTGCATGCAACAGGTTGCATGCAACCTGTTGCATGTAACTTGTTGCATGCAACTGGAATGCAACCTGGGTTCCATGCAACCTGAGGTTGCATACAACTTGTTGCATGCCAGTTGCATGCAACAGGTTACATGCAACTGTTTGCATGCAACAGGTTGCATGTTTGCATGCAACAAGCTACATGCAACAGGTTGCATGCAACCTGTTGCATGCAACTCCGCGAAGGGACCTCGAGGTCCTCCCGAAGAAACCCGAGGTTCTCCCGAGGTCGTCCCGAAGGGACCGAGGTCCTCCGAAGGACCTCAGGTTCCTTCGGGACGACCTCGGGTTCCTTCGGGAGGACCTCGGGTCCCTTCGGAAAAATTTACCCATAATGCACCGCGCGGTTACGCCGACGGCGACGGTGACGGCGACGGCGACGGCGACGCCGCTCAAGCCGGAAACGGGCGCCTAAGAGCTGCGCTCTAAAATAGAAAGCCGTTTACAACTCCCAGTAACACCGGATTAGATCGCAGCTCTTGAGGAGGAGGATGGGAGGGTACTGAGGGATAGGATGGTAGGGTATTGAGGGATAGGTTGGCTCCCTGAGGTCACGTGACCTGCGGCGGGGGGTCACGCGACCTCAGGGGGTCACGTGACCTCAAGGGGGTCACGTGACTTCAGCGGAGGGTCACGCGACCTCAGGAGGTAACCCTCATGACCCTCGTGAGGGTAACCCTCGTGACCCTCGTGAGGGCAACCCTAGTGACCCTCATGAGAGTGAACCCTCTTAAACCTCGTGAGGGTTACGAGGGTTACTCTCACTTGAGTGTAACTCTCATAACCTTAGTAGCCTTTCTGAGTTTAACCCTCGCGAGGGTAACCCCTCGTGACCCTCGTGAGGGTAACTCTCCTAACCCAAGTAACCCTTGTGAGGGTAACCCTCGTGATCCTCGTGAAGGTAACTCTCATAACCCTCGTGACCCTCGCAACGGTAACCCTCGTGACCCTTCGTGAGGGTAACCCTCTATCAACCTCGTGAGGGTTACAGAGGGTTACTCTCACGTGAGGCTAACTCTCATATCCCCAATAACTCTTGTAGAGGGTAACCCTCATGACTGTCGTGAGGGTAACTCTCACAACCCTCTTGACCCTCGTCAGGGTAACCCTCCTAACCCTCGTGAGAGTAACCCTCGTAACCCTCATGAGGGGTACGAGGGGTTACGAGGGTTGTGCCACTCCGCAAGGGTCACGAGAGTTAAACTCGTAACCCTCGCGAGAGTAACCCTCGCAAGCTTCTCGCGGGAGTAACCCTCCTAACTCCTCAGTGAGTGTAACCCTCGTAACCCTCACGAGGGTTACGCGGGGTTACGCCGACGGCGACGGCGACGGCGACGCCGACGCCGCTCGAAGCCGAAACCGGCGCCTAAGCGCTGCGCTCTAAAACGACATTAGAACTAGGGCACAAATAGAGCCACAGTACGAACCAAATGGCCGACTCAACCACCGAAGTCCGACGAGGAATCCACGTCGGGCGCCAGATGTGACGCTTGGCATTTCCACCGTCCGGCTCGGCTGATCGATGCTGCGAGAAAAGTTCCTTGGAATTAATCGCACTAAGTATAACGTCCTCACACTTGGGTAGTAACTCATTTACAGTAATTAAATTACTGTAATTTAATAACTTTCAGAGGGCAGCTCTTGGGCGCCCGTTTCGGGCTTGAGCGGAGTCGGCGTCGGCGTCGGCGTCGCCGTCAGCGCAACCGCCCGAGGTCACGTGGACCCAGGTCACGTGCCCCCTGAGGTCACGTGACTCGTGACCCAGGTCATGTGACCCCCACTTCGAGGTCACATGACCTCAAGGTCATGTGGTCCCCCCAGGTCACGTAGGTCCCCAGGTCAAGTGACCCCTATTGGTCACGTGATGATGATGACGATGACGATGCGAATGCCGATGACGTCATCAGTGACGTCACTGATTACGTCACCGGCATCCACATCGTCATCGTCATTATCACTAATGACGTCATCAGTGACATCACTGATGACGTCATCGGCAACCGCATCGTCATCGGCATCATCATTGATGACGTCATCAGTGACATCAAGTGACCCCCTGAACCCATGTAACCCCCTCCCCCCTTCCCCGAGGTCACTTGGCCCCCGTGCCCTCCCCCTCCTCCTCAAGAGCTGCGCTCTAATTCAGCGTTACAGGGAGTTGTAAACGGCTTTCACTTTTTCTGTCATTTGTAAGTGTAATAATTACTCTATGCTAAAAGGAATTGTAATTGTAATTTAATTACTTTCTAGCGTCGGTGATCGCGAAATTTCAGGCACAAAATTACAGTTATTTTCGCAAGACTTTGTGTGCCAACGGAACCTCCCCTGAAAGCCTCAGCACTCGCACAGCGGCCTGGCGCTCGGTGACACACTCACACGCACATAGACACGTACACTCACGCACGCACAAGAAAATAGCGTACGCGTTGTATATTTTTTTGTTGCTTACACTGAGGCAGAGAGGCAAGCCCTACCTCAGCTTCACCGAAGTAGTGCCGTCTGCGGTGCTGAGCAGATAACAATAGCGTAAACGTGCAAACATATTAAGAGTAAAATTGAGGTTCAGCTTTCAGCTGGAATTGGTAATTTTAATTGTCTATGAAGTTATTTTCTTCTTTTGCCGTTTTTTTACGTCCCTCTTTCAGTACAGTTGCATATTTGTATATTTGTATTATTTTCAAGTTTATTTTTTGTTGGTTTTGCCTCAGGTATTTTCTGCACAAGGAGTTTGGCGACTGACCTCGCACCCTGTAAATATTCTCACCAATGTTTTTTTTTTTTTAATACTAATCGAATATATTTTTTTATTCGAAACATATTCGATTCGAAAATCGCATATTCGCAAATTCGGAAGTGTCCCGAATATTCGTCCAAAGCTGAATATTCGGGGAAAGCGGCGAAATTCGCACAAACTGCGAATATTAGAGCAGGTAACGAATAATCTACCTGCAACGCATTCCTCTATGAAGGTTTATTCACTGAGAAAGGCGTATGATGTCTGCGTCATCGGTCTGTTCCGTTTCTATCTGTTTGTTGGCAGCAAGATGGATCAGTTTCGGTTTCTTTTTCACCAAGCCCTTTGTTGTGTGGCACTTTTGTAGCAATATGTGATGTAATTGCGCGTTCTATAAATTGATTCAATGAAATAAACCTCGTGAGTTAAAAATAATCATAAAACAAATATCGAGAGTATTATCTAATATAAATGTTTGAAAATTAAAAAAAAAAAAGCTAGTTCCGAACAGAACGTTGAATCGCCATCGACAGCAACAACTGCCACTCCCGCGCAGTCAAAACTTGGGACGTCGCGAACCCGCCCAGGTTCGAGTGAGACCAAGTTCGACTTTTTCGAAATTTCAACGTGATGTTCGACAAACGTTCGAATCAAACTGGACTTTTGTGCGCATGCGCAAAACTTAAGAAAAAAAAACTAGTTGACTCCATCTGGCGGAGGAAAAATGCACTATTTGTTGGGTTTATTGGAATCACTGGTTCGCATTAGTACCTAATGAAAGTGTTAAAGTAGCTAATTTCGCTTAGTATGTGGTGTTAACATTAATAACGATTTCATAAAATATGAAATAACCTACTTCCTAAAATATTTGTTTCACAAAATTTTAAATATTCGCATAACAGCCGGGCAACACTGTCCATAGGTAGAACTTTTTCAAACTGTAGTGAAATTTCGCAGGTTTCCCAGAGTGAAAGGGTCTTCCCTACTGGCTGGAAATGTTGTCACGGCCCGTAGGAGCGCTTACCTTCTGAACACGTTCAGCACGTAATCTTCCTACACGAGAATTTGTAATGACTGCATTACAATAAGTATCTTTAGCCTGCTGCAGCCCAGTAAAATGCAGTTGCTTTGATTTATTTTAATAAGGCAATAAAGCCTGTACGATTTTCGGGTGTTGTTTTGTTTGTAATCTTTGTTTACTCTTGTTCTCTAATCTTTGTTTACTAGACACATATTCGATATTGGATTCGATATTTGAAGCCCGTTTTTTGCCTTATTCGTATTCGATTCGTATTCGAAAAATTCAATATTCGCACACCCCTACTACTTCATATATTTCTGAGCGAGGGGCATAGAGAGGAGCGGGGCAGGGTTTTGGGGCTTTTACCCCCCCCCCCAGAAATCCGGCCGACCCTATGATATACATACATTTTAACCCCCCTCCCTCTCTCCGCACCCCAAGTCATAAACATCATCAGTCACCTCGCTCACAGCTTCAAAAAAAAAAAAAAATCTGACTACACCACAGTTTTGAGTCATAATTTATAGTCAATGTAAATATTTTCCAATAACATGATATTTGTATGTAAATCTGGTCGTATTAGCACCTTTTTCGTGTTTGTTTTATATTAAAACTTGTAAAACATTCATATATTTTCACGAATGACAAGTGATGAGGCGAAAATCACTGAAGAAAATAAACGTTTATTGGGGCGAACTTGTGCCCAAAAAATAAATAAAGGGTACGGAAGAAAGCAGAGCGTCGCGGGCGTCGAAGTCGGCGTGACAGCAGAGTCGAACGCTGGAGCCCATGTACACTCTCCGGCAATATGAAAGACCCACTCGAAGCGCTTGGCCGAGGCGGCGGCTGGCGGGGCGCTGCGAGCGCTCCGGGCAATTCCATTCTGCTTTGAGGGAAGGACGCTCACTCGGGCTCAGCTAAAGCGCAACGCGCTTATCAGATTCTGCTGAGCCCCGAGTGAGCGTCCTTCCCTCGAAGCAGAATGGAATTGCCCGGAGCGCTTGCAGCGCCCCCGCCAGCCACCGCCTCGGCCACGCGCTCCCAGTGGGTCTTTCATATTGCCGGAGAGTGTACATGCATGGGCTTCTGGAATAATCGGCCCAGAAGGTTCGGCGTGTAGAACTTCCTGAACTCGAACAACCAACACGGTTCTCGAATTCACCAGAACATTACATTAATTGTCAACAAAAAGGCGTCCCGCGGCCAGGAATCGAACCCTGGCTTTTCGCGTGGTAGGCAGGCGCTATAACCGTTAGGCCGCACGCGGGCGCTGCCTACTTGGCGAGCTGCGCGCGTGGCAATATGACTAATTATCGCTTTTTCTTTGCCTGACTAACAAAAGTTTTTCAACCCAACTTTTTCTTTAGCGATCTGGCATCTTAGAGTATATTAACTAATTTATTTTTATTTATTGAAAATATAAGAACGTACGTAGGACCTCACTGCCTTAAACCGCCTAGTTCTGAATTTAATTAAACGAAATTCATAAAAGGAAAGCACAATACGTGACATTTATGCCGCGATGCTTAAGCCTCCTCAAACATTGGGGCAAGGAATGAACAAATGCGTTGCACTCTATACAACTCGTTTAAATTTATATGACCCAAATCGGGTCGCTCTCGGAAATAGGTGATTGTAAAGCAATTGCATTACTTTTCAAAAGTAGTTTCTAATCGTAATGAATTACTTTTCCTGTAGTAGTAATTGTCATTGTAGTTAAACTAATTTTGGAGCAACGTAATTGTAATTGTAATCAAATTACATTTTGGAAGTAATCTACCCATGTATGAACGTCATTACGCCTGAGGTGTATTTCAACAGTGACGGTGGCTGAGTCAAGTTGCTGCTAACCAAGTTTATTATAGCAAAAGAAAAGCGTCTAGACAAAGCGAGCACAAAGCACCTTCGGCCTGTCGGGAAGTGGCGGTCGTCCGCCGATGTTTATGTTCCAGACAGGAGTGAGACAGGAGATGGAAACTCCACCGAGCGCCGCTTGTAAAACTGGGGGTAGCGGGTGGCCCACCGTAGAACGGGGAACATAGCTCGTACCGCTGGATCCTACGGCACGTATGTAGCACTCCTCCACCTCTTAGTTTACATTAAGCGGCTTGAAATCGGGAGTGCTTCCGTGTCAGACGAGTTGACCTCCTTGGCACGGGCATGTTTGCCGCCTCAGAACTGCTGACTTCGTCCATCCATCTGTCGTCCTCAGAAGTTGGAGTTTCGATTTGCGGACTCTTAACCCGATTTGGTCGGCGTGTGGGACAACGTCGCCGTCTAATGCAGTAACGACTGCCATGCGCGCCCCTTTCGTCTCTTTACAACACCCAGAATCTAATGAAAACCCAAATCTGTACTTACGGATAAATACAGTTCTTCCTCGTTGAAGTGGTTTGTCAGTGGTGGTCTGAGGTTGTTGTTCTTCATTTGTCTCCAGCCACTGCGCCATTTGCTGAGGTCCGATCTCGAACTCAGCTGACGACCTACTAAGCGTTCTGCCGGAGAATTTCCCCACGTGCTGTTGAGTGTTCGCTGGAATGAAAACGGCCACCGGTCCAGCTTTGTTCGTATATCTTTACCGGAAGTCTTTTTAGCGCCGTCTTTACCGTTCGCACCGCCCGTTCAGCGCGTTCATTCGAATGTGGGTGATAGGGTGCAGTTAGAATGTGTCGACGCCGTTCTGGGATGTGAACTGGTTTAATGGGTTTCCGGTGAAGGGAGGGTCATTGTCCGAAACGATACACAATGGGACACCAAAATGAGCAAATAATCCACGCATCCCTTGTACCGTCTTTTTTGAAGTAGAATACTTCATCAGAGCAGCCTCGATCTACTTAAAGTAGCTGTCTACTGCAATTAGCAGCATTTCTCCGTCGACTGGCCCCACATAGTCGGTATAAATTCTTGACCAGAGAATAGTCGCTGCTGGCCACGACAGTGGCTCCTTTTATGGCGTCCTAGGTTCAGCTTGCTGGCACTGACGCCAGTCGCGGGTCATGTATTAGATGTCCCAATCAATTTTTGGCCACCAAAAAAGCGATCTGTTCAGGGACATCTTCGCAGCCATTCCAGAGTGGGCTTCGTGTAGCTCCAGCAGCACTGCTGCCCTTGCCTTTCGTGGAGTTACCACTATTCTTCCCCACATCAGAAAACCTCCCTTAACCGAGATCTCCGCTCAACGGGTCCAGAAGGGTTCCGGAATGGAATTTTGTGGCTGAGTTGGCGACCTTTCAGGATTATCGTTCGAAGTTTGCTCGCCCACCCTGTCAAATCCGTGAGTTGTTTCACCAATAGTGGTTCCCCTTCCAGTTGCTCCACGAAGGCTACTTTCTCTGGGCTTTTCGGTAATTGACTTGGTCTCGCGTTTTAGCGGAGGCTCAAGTGCACTGATGGTCCCTCCATTTAACCTATTCCAGACTTAAACAACTCACCAAACATAATCATGTGTTCGGAGGCCCGGTCTTTCGACTCAGCGAAGTTGATCTTCTGAAGTAGATGTAACACTTTAATTACGTCGTGGCCGCGCAGATTCAATCCATTGCAGTCCAAAACGTAGACTGCACGACTTCGCACAATTTCCTTCGTGTTCCACTGTCATGTGGAGAAATTCTTTAACTGGTAGGGCTCCTGGTAGCACGATAGCTTCGTCCGACAAGAGGTCATATTTGGCTATTCCTGACGGTGCTGTTGGCAAACACTCACAGGAATGACTGATACTGCGAAACCGGTGTCGACTCCCTTAAGGACAAGAACCCCGTTCCAACTCAGCTTAGTGGTCGATGACGTGTGCATCGGTAGCTCACTGACGCTGGTGACCACGCGAAGATCCAGTTCCACTCCAGGTGTCGATCGTGCTGCAGCGATGACGTTGGTCTGAATATAGCATGTCGAACCACTTGCTTAGGAGCTCGACCTGCACAGCCTTGCGAGATGTCCCATTTTCCGCACTTAAAGCACGCATTTGACATTAAAGGAAATTATTTGGGGTCGTGACCGCTAGTGCCACACCGTCCGCACTCTTTGTGGTGTTGCCATTGAGACTGATGGGCTTCTCTTCTTGGGAAGCGTCCCGTAGGCTTATTTTTCACACCTTTGTTCGCTCATCTTGTGGACTTGGGGATGGTCTGAGCCTTGTCCTTTCAAATCCAATGCATTCTTCCAAGCGCTTATCTCAGCCAGTACTATGAGCGTTGCTTTTTTCAAGGTAATCGCTGACTCTAGTTGTAGAACTTGGTGAGTTTATGGAGAGCTTTCGGGAATTCCGATATGGTTCCTTCCTTTGGTTGGGAGCGGCTATTAAAGTTAAACCTTTCCATAGTTTCGGATGCTCCCTGCGAGAAGTGTTGGTTCAGGGCCCCAGGAACTCCTCGGACGGTATTCGTGCTTGGAAATATGGGAGCCAATAAACTTCGAAGTAACCCGTAGGTTTTTGGTGCTACTCAAGACAGAAAAATACAGGTCTTCTGCTTAACGTCGATAGTCCGCTACCGACAAGACCTATTCCAAACGTTCTGCGTAGTTCGCCTATTTCTCCACCTCCTCCTCGTACGCTGGGGCGGTGCCGATAGTCGCCATATTGATTTGAGTAGCAAGTTCAATTCGAGAGTAACAGAACACAAACCGCCGGGACTCTGACTTGTCAGCTATTGGAAAGCTGGATCTGGGTTTTTATATCGTTGTTTTCGTCACACATTTAATGTGTATTTTAAGGGCCCATACAGACATGGTCTATGGCCGTCTATGAACGTTTTTATGGAAGGCTATTACCCCTATGGCCCCATATCGTCAGCTATAGAAATCCATAAGTAAAGCTACAGCCAGCTATAAAAAAATATATGGCCCTGTGTCTAAAGACTAGGAACCAAACAAATTGCTCTTCCCGCCTATAGAAAATTTTATGGTCACAAGTCTGAAGACTCACAACCAATACATTTTCTTTACCCGCTTATAGAAACGCATATGGCTCCGAGTTCAAAGACTGGGAACCAATAAATTGTTTAACCCGTCTATAGAAAAATATATCGCCCCGAGTTTAAAACTAGGAACTGATATATTTACTTTACGCACCTATAGAAAATCACTACCGGCCCTTACTGTTTATGGAAAAAAGCCCCAGGTAAGAAAACTAAAGCAATGCTATATTCATGTGATATCGGTGGCAAAGAGTGACCCAAGATATGTTCTCTGCCGTTGCAACGCGTCGTAAAAACCAGTAATATTGTTTGTTTGAAAAATTCATTGAAATACTTGTGCAACAATTAAAATTAATCATTACCCCCAAAAGTGAACATATATATTGCACTGGCACTCAACACTACAATCAAGCAATAGCTTGACTGCAATCTTCAGCACCAGTGTCCTGCGGAACGGTTTGGATTTAGGCTAGCTAATTGAACATGTTTAGGGGTTAGAAGCGCTAAAAACGACGGACGAGTAGGAGAGACACACACCACAGAACGCTACTTGCAACTGGTTTCATGTTGGAAAAACACAAGTACTGCGAAACCAACACGACACACATCCGATTCAGTATCAACCGCCGCTTATCACATTTCGTACTCTTACACCGTGCACAATCCTAAAAACGATAACTCCGATTCAAACAGGGTTATCGATGGGGCACTTACAGATGTACCTTCGTCACATACGGAAATAAAAAAACGCTTCTGTTATCTTCCTTGTCTTTTTATTTTTGTTTCGTGCCAAGATCACGGTGTTGTCTAAATAGGGCAAACACTCACACCTATTTCAATGCACCGCGAGATTGCCAGAGGGGGCTGACCTCAATGACAGGGCATGTTCCCTCAGTCTTTCGTTCACGCATCGCCCCGCATGCCCCAATTATGCGCCTCCTGCGCAGAAGCTTTGAACAAACTGTGGTGCCCTCGCTTTGGGTAGTACAAACTCACCTGGTTGGGACTCCCACTATTGTGGCGCCCTCGCCCTGATTTTTTCTTTCTCTGTAGTGCAGAAGAAAGGAAAAACACCTTTGGACGTCCGAAATCGGCTACATTCAACGCCACAAGAGAATCAAAAGTTCCGGATTCATGCCACCACCGCTATGGTACGCGTCTCGTATCTCTAAAGTAGTGACGTTAGAACATCTGGCGTCCCGATGTTTTCTGTTTTTCTTCCCCTCTATGTTTCTTTGGCACGCGTGATACAGCTTTTCTTCGTTCAAACCATCTTATCGTCCTATACTTCGTTTCAGCTTAGGTCCGAGCGCGGCCGATGTTATGAGCCAAAGGGCCAATCAAACAGCGAAAAAGGCACAACGTCATAGCGTGCTCTCTGCAGTTGGAAAAAGTTGGTATTCGCCGTCTCTCTGGGTGCTCCCCCGATAGCTAGTCCTATCAAGTGCAGAAAGCACGCCATGACGTTTCGCTTTTTGCGCTGTTTGATTGGCCCTTTGGCTCATAACATCAACCGCGCTCGAACATAAGGTGAAACGAAGCATAACTTTAATCTGTGCTTCGATGGCGCGTTAGCATTTTTCGTTTTTTTTTCTGTTTTCCTCGTTATCGTGTTTCGCGCCAGAGCAGGCACGCTTTATATGTGTGGCAGTTTGAGTCGCTCAAGTTTGTACTACCCAAAACAAGTCCTAACAAGTCTTTTTTCGCAGCGCCTCCTGGGCAACGCAGGAGGCCTATACCCTCCCGCAAGACAGAGGAATTCTGTACACAACCCCCTCTGCATCCTACATATTTTGTTGTGTGCTTTTTTGACAATATCTACCCGTTTAACCCCTAAATCAGTGTACTGCATTTCATCACTGCATTGTCAACATGATTCATCAAACTTATTAAAAATATAAATAATATATGTTAGTTAATTACACTAATGAATTACATTTGCCTTTTTCAGGGTGTTGATTCAAGAGATGGGGGCTATTGCAAGATACAATATATATATTATATTAAGTACGAGTGATATTTGCTCCGCCTCTCCGTGTTTATGCGACAAATGACGGCAGTCACCGGCCATGCCGGATTCAAAAATAAGATTCCGATGTACAGAGATAGTGCGATCTTAGCGTACGTAGAGAGGGGTGTGGGTCATTCTTTTTCTGGCAGCGACAGAAATTGGACGGAGAATTATGAACTCCTCCAGAGCGGCGAGAACGCCCCCGCCGGCCGTGGTGACTCGGCTTTTATGGTCTCGGATGATCACACGGTTGGTCTGCCCCAGCGGCCTTCTAAGAAGGCGATGAAACGCGCCGTCGTACTTCATGGCGACATAGCTTATCGCCCATATCGCATCGAGGACTTCCGTCAATCACTCGGTGAAGTAAGCGTGCTCGGTGAGGTTGCCAAGATTGGGGCATTCTGGATGTCTCATGTCTGGCTCCTCAACCTCAAGACCGACGCAGCCAAGACGAAGCTCTTTGAGGCGGGGCGACTCACCGTGAAGGGCCGCACGTGCCTCGTCCTAGATCCTTTCCGGCTGGAGATGAGGCTAAAGCTGCACTGGGTGGCGTTCGGCGTCACCACTGACGTCATCCACCGGGCCTTATCCGGGTTCGGAGAAGTCAAGGAGTTGGCGCACGAGCATTGGAGGGTCCCGGGGTTTGAAGGAACCGAATCGACGCTCAGGATCGTGTACCTGCCCCACCAGCTTTGGCTCGGCGGTGGTTCGGTGCTCGTGGTCGTGCCAGCGCGGACCCACATCTGCCTCCGGTGCCGTATGACGGCGCGGACCCTATCTGCCTCCGGTGCCGCATGACGGGCCATATCCGTCGTGACTGCCGGGCCCCCAGGTGCACCGAGTGCCGCGCTTTTGGCCACGAGCGAAAGACTGTGTCCGCTCCAACACCCAACCTGCGGGACGAGGGGTGGACGACGAATATGCCGACGACCAAATGGACGAGGAAGAAGCGGAGGAGGCAGCGCACCATCGGCAGCCCCGACTCCTGCCGTGACTGATGAAGCATCTGGCACCAAACCCGCGGAAGATAGCGCCTCGCCACCATCCACCGCGGCTCCTGCCACACCACCGGCAGTCGAGCGCCAGTCGGAGGCCTCACAAGAGAGCGACGTGGTTTGCGCAGCCCCGGTTTCTGCTGAGGTCTTCCGAGCCAGAAGTGGACCCTGAAGCGGGCTCAGCGAAGTGCCGGCTCGAAGACGTCGCTGACACGACCGGTGAGGAACTTCGACTGCGCCAACTGGAGCGCAAATGGAAGGTGGTCGCCAGCTGGAAGAGCGCACAGAGGAAGCCGCGCAAAGGAACGCGACAAACTGTCGCATTGATCTGACACGCTAGTGGACTGCTTCGTGCGAAACCGACTGGTGTTGGTAAGCGCCCTTTTTGTTTGGTCTGGTTCTCGCTTACCCATGTTCTCCTTAGAACGCCTTGTCCTATTTGCCACCTTCAACACCCGAGAGCTTTCGGAACGCAGGAGGCAGAGGCAATTATATTGCCTAGCCATCGAACAGGACCTCGGCATCATTGCGGTACAGGAGACCATGGGTCGAGAGTGAGGATCAGATCGAATTTATGGTGCGGCCCTTTACGGCGCGTTACAGCATATGCGTAAGTCACGCGGTTGGGACGCCGTCGGGGTGCTTGCTGCCAGTGCTTCCATGCTGAGTTGCGACCGTTGAGGAGGTAATAACGTGTACTTCGGGGCGTTTTATCGTGTGCGACTTTTCTTTTAGTCTTATGACTGGAGACTCATTTCTGTTTATGCTCCCAATGGGGCTAAAGAACGACGGGCGTTTTTCGATTTTTTATATCGGTACTGTAATAGTGAACGCCTTGTTATCTTTGTCGGCAATTTTAATTGTGTCTGTTCTTCTGGTTATAAATCGAGTTCGACGCATTACCTTGATTGGAGAACCGAAGAGCCTTTGTAAATTATTTAATGAGTCCGGCCTAGATGACGTTGGAGAATATCTGAAGAACGACCATGACGTCCAGTACACCCATTTTCAAGGGTCCAGCCACGCCCGTTTACCTCTGGCGTACGTCTCGTTAGATCTGATTCCCTTTTGTACTGAATATCGCGTACTCCCTGTTTGTTTTAGTGGTGATTGTCTAGTTGTTTTTTGTATGGGTATTAAGAGTAATAATAGAATATTCTTTTGCTGGGATTGGTGGAAAATGAACGCGAAACTTTTGGAGGACGATGTCTTTACTGCTCGGGTGCAGGCCGTGATCGTAAACATAGTGAACGGGCGTCCATTGGATTATGGCGCGCGATAGGAGCTTGCTAAGCGAAAAATAAAAATTAGAGCGTTAGAGCGGGCAAGTGCGATTAACCTTGATGAAAGAAAGATTGAGATGCTTTTGAGCAATAATTTGCAGACACTTCTTAACGAAGAGTGTAAAATGCCCGGGGCATTCAAGAACCATATTTCGTCTTTAAAAGATAAATGGGAAGTCTTAGATAGGGAATGATATCGCGGGGTGATTGTGATAGATAGGGCAGAAAGATTGGCAACGGGCGATGCACCTACTAAGCGCGCACTGAGCCTCGAGAAATGCTATGCGCGGCGTAACGAGATAACAGAGATAGAGAGGGACGGAACAGTGACGTGGCGATAAAGAAGAAATTGAGTCTTCGCTTTTCGAGTACTACACAAGATTATTTGCAACCTGTCCCGTCAATGTCGAGCTCTCTAAAGAAAATTTTTATGCTTTATGCCACGCATAGATGATGCGGTAAAAGAGGTGTTAGAATCCGCCATCACCCTAGAAGAACAGATTGTTGCAATAGACGCTCTAAACCCGGAAAAGTCCCCAGGTCCGGACGGCCTATGCGCCGCTTTTTATAAGGCTCTGAAAGAAGAGCTCGGTCCATTGTTAGCCCACGTGTTTAACGAAGCTTACGTTTTGAAGATTTTACCACCTTCCTTTACGTTGTCCCATACGGTGTTAATCCCCAAAACAGAAGACGCTCTTTAGGTTACGGCAAGTCACGGCCTGTCGGCCGATCACACCCACAAATGTCAACTATAAAATTGTAATGAAGGTGTTGGTAAGGAGGCTGCAATCAGTAATAGCAGAGATAGTGGGACCACATCAAACATGAGGCATAAAAGGCGGGACGAATTTTACAAATATTCATAAAGCGGGTAGTTTTTTAGAGTTGCGATGCAATGCGTACATGCGTCGCAATGCTCCAGGTTGATCTAGAAAAGGCATTTGATCGGGTACCCCACGACCTTTTTTTAAGCATTTCGGATTATGTGAACGTCGGAGCTGTTGTCGGCGAAGGTGTACGCATGGCTTACAACGGTTGCTCGACTATACTTATAGTTAACAAGTCGGTCGGGAAGCGTATAAAAGTAAATCGATCCGTCCACCAAGAGTGTCCTTATGCTCTCTTTTTTTTGTATTTATATAGAATCTCTCAGCGCGAGTGTCATAAGGAGTGGTTCAATCCATGGTTTAAAGCTTCACGCAGCCGAGGTTAGGGTTTTAGCGTATGCGGACGACATTGCAGTGTTTTGTACTACCCGCGAATGTATTGTTGAAGTCGTCAATACGCTTAAACGTTTCTGTGAGGTTAGCGGCAGCTCGGTTAACTGGGAAAAGTGCCTGGGATTTTGGCATGGTGAGTGGAGTTCCACTTCATGTTGTGTTTTTGAACATGCAGTGGGTTACCACACCAACAAAGTATTTAGGAGTCCCACTAAAAAACTACTGGGTCAGTGAGCCATATTCGCGAGGGCGGACGGCAGAACTTCGCGAAAAAGAAGAGAATGGTTTGTCTATTTTTGCGCTGTGGTTCGTGCTACAAGGTGTGCATTGTTCGCGGGTAAACCTGCGGAAACTGCATCGTGTGTTCGCGGTGGTCATTTGGAGCTCCACTTGGGAGCGGTCGAGCAGGACGAATCTTTTCCGGCGCGTGCGCAAGGGGGCTTAGTTTGTTGCATTTGTTTTGCGCCAGATTGTAAATCGTTTTGTTTATTGGGGGGACGTTCAAAACCCTTTACTGCGCACTCTTTGTTAAGCGAGACATGCAGGCAGGCTGTCCAAGTTGATGGTTTCCACGGCTGCGTTTCGAGTTGGCATACATGGCAACCTTAAATGGATACTTCAACGAAATTTGAAAATACCCGTCGTATTCAAAACTAGGTTGAATACCTTCCATAATATCGTTAAATGACAATAGCACGTGTTTATTTTGAGCCTGGTGGCTGTATTTATCGTTATAAACGGCAAACTCGGTCAAGCTTTCGGAGAAGAGCTATCGGAGAGCATGTGATATCCATCGCAATTGTGACGTAGTTCGTCTCGGGACGAGCAAAGCTACGGCGAGGCTGACGTCGAGAGGATGGCCTATCCGTTCCAGCCACCAAAGCGGCTGCTTTTGTACGAATTTTGAGTGACAGGTGAATCTTCTATAATCTTGTAAGGGGACAATAGCGACTTCTGAGACACACAAGAGGGGTTCTCGGGAAGAGAGTTCCTCCTTCCCCTCTTTTCTCGCCATGGCCAAAGGCGACACAGTTACCGTCACTAGCTGTCAAGGATCTTTGACGGGCATTACAAACGATTCGTTAGCGACATCCACCAGGTGCTCTTTGCGAATATTTTAATACGGTTTAAAATTCCTTTTCGTGCCTTTTTTAACACGATATTGGTGTGTCCGATGTGATACTGTTCTTTTGAACACATAGATACCGAAAAATGAGCGCCGAATTTTCGTTGCAGTATCTATTTAAAGAAGTGGTTGAATCGTGTAAATTTTTGTTGGTGCGTTTTTCAGCTGAGTATTTGAGCGAAGTATCTCGAAAACGGTTGTATAAGGAGGCGTGTGATCTTGTTTTTGCAGTACCTTTATACAGATCCTTATAGCGAACAGGCCCAGGGCAGGACGTTTTCACCCGTGTTAAGGAGATGACATTGATCGCAGGCATCAATACTTTTTTTGTTAAATTACATTCGGGTACATTGTTCGTAAAGTCAGGATTGGACGAGAAAGGGCTTTTCGTACCGCAGGGCCTCATTGTCTTTTATGCAAAAAGCCCTAGAAAATCGAACACGTGTTCCTCGAATGCTGGGATGGGGTCGTCTTCTGGGACGTGCTCCAACGCACCTTGAAGAAGCGCATCCCCCTAGACGCGCACGAAATACGGTTTTTCTCGATTAAAACCAAGGAGGGCTTTCAGTTTGTCTTGGTTATGCTGCTTGGGCTGCACGGAATTCGGAAGTCCCGAATGGCGTGCGTCATGCCAAAAGTGATCCGCTAGAGGCGCGGGAGTATTTCCGAGAAAGTGTTTCTTTGTATGTGGAAGTATAAAAATCAAAGACGTGTGTGCCTGAGTGGCTACCGCGGATCGAAGCGCTGCTGACTTAAGACCTTTGTAATTTCTATGACTGCAACCCTAGTGGACTGCGCTTCTAGTGCTGTCGTTATTGAATTGATTTACGTCTTTGTAATTGGGTTTCTAAAGTGCATGTCCGGCAATAAAAAATCTAGAAAAAAAGAAGGGTGGGGGTTCAGTGTCGCTGCGGTGTCGATGTTGTTTGGGGCGTTGCTCTGCTTGTGTTTTGTGTATTTGGTGTGTTGAGTGATGTAAGGGTATCTACCCTGCAGATTCCAGTAGTCGGGACGCTTGAAAAGAAACGATTTTTAGAGTGTGGTGGCTAAAGAGAGCCATAGAAAAACCCATACAGCCTTCTTTAGCAGACTATATGAATGGCTAAAAACACCAGAGGAAAACCCATGGGCATCTATAGCATGCTGGCTACAGAGATTCAGCCATTAGAAAAGCTAAAGTGCGCTATGGCTGGGCAGTGAAAGGGCCGTAGACAACACTAAAGAGGCCTATAAAGATGGCCGTAAAAGTGGTGAAGACAGCTCTAGAAAATTCGCTAGCTAATTGGGTCAAATAGCTAAAGCCGACCGTACAAAAGAATTTTTTATAGCCGACCATAGGACATTTTTTACGGGAAAGACGGTGGCATTGCCAAGTCGCAGTAAGCTTTGTTTATTAGAGCGAAAGGAAAGCGTCTAGTAAAAACCAGCTGTGCGCGTCTTCCGTCTGCCGGGGAGTGGCGATTGTCCGTCAACGTTCATGTTCTATAGAAAAGAGAGACGTGAGAGGGAAACCGTGCTGGGCGCCGCTCGTAAAATCAGGGGTGTCGGGTGGCTTTTTGTCGATCGGGGAGCATGGCTCCTACCGGTGGCTCATACGGCGAGTACTCAGCAACACCACATTTGTTCAAGCCTACGTTCCTTAGCCTTGATATTTTTAGTGCGGCATTTTTTAAATAATTTCAAAATTCATTTAAGATTAAGATATCATTCTGACGGCTCTGCTTCCCCAGAAGAGACAATCAATCATAAGAAGAATCAAGGCTGTAAAACGTAGCTCAAAAATATCTATAATATCTATGAACACCGACTCTGCCTTGAGTGACTGGGTGCGTTAAGTAGGAAATGTTATGACTCGAGTCACTCCTTCCACTTAAAACATCACGCGCACTTCCGAGGCTATGGCGCTTGCGACTCGACTCTAACTAAGGAGTTTTTCCTCGAACCTGCGGCTCGTAAAGTCACAAAGTTCTACTTCCGGAAGGGTGACTCAATTCCTCGTAGTCCCGCCGAGAGCTGACGCCGATCGCGGAAGCCTTTCAATTGTTTCTGTAGCTGTTTCGCTGCTGTTGGCTTGCGCGCTAAATATGACTGTTCAACCGACGGACATCACTATGAGTGTACGATCGCAGAAGCAACGAAATGTAATTCTTATGATCCTGCAGCCTTGTGATAAAATAGGAATGTGTTGATAGTCTTGTGTGATGCTTTCATTTAAGCGTTTGCGTCCTTGTGTTCATATTTTGATTGGAGACTTTACGCGTAAGCATGTAGAGCTTCGTAAAAGCTGTTTCTTACACTCCCTTTCTGGTGTACACCAGACCTTTCTTGTGGTCTTCGATCTCATTTTTGTGATGCGTGTTTATGCGAAACACAAAGCAGAGTAGGACCTTGAGAATGCAGTGGTTCTTGTTTGCACCGTATATTCCGTTTGTTCTATGTTGCTGATGCAGTTTCACTAAATTATTTAAAAGACGTTTAGCTAAAGAGGACAGCGCAGCATCTGCAATTCGATATGGTACGCACTACATACACAAAACGTAACGACCATTCTATGGTTACGTCTTTTTTTGAAGTCATTATTAACAACCTAAAGCTCACAACGTTGCCTTTATTGGCAATAGACAAAGTCAATTGAACTGCGGTGTGCGTATGGGAAGCTGCATTCGCTTTAGTTTCAAGCTCAGACGTTATAAGAAGCCGACAACGAGACTTGAGTATCTGCTGTGTCAGATTAGCGTCTTCGGTGGTTTTCTTTATTGGCGCGCTGGCCATCTTTCCATGCTCTCCAAAAAACGCAAAATGAAAGAAAACAACCGGAAATTCACAAGAGGGGCACGAACTTCATTCGGAGATGCTCTAAAAGCCCATTTAGAGGAAAACTCCAACGGAGTAACTCGAGTCAAAGTCATGGTGACTCCGCCTGACGCACCCGTTGCTGCGGATTTAGTGAAGCAATTGAGCACAGATAAATAAGTGACGTCCTAATTTACGCTTAATTACAAACTACTTAAACAAATTGTTCAGAACACGGACAATAATATAATCAAAACACAATGGGGTAATTTTATCCTTGAGATAGTATATCTCTTTGGTGCGGCTATAGGGCTCACAATGCCATAGCGATACTTACTTCGACTTGCTAGATTTAAATGACTGTGCCAGTAACAGTATACAATGGGACCCGATAGAACAGATAACGATCAAACATATGTTTCCGATATGTTTCTGTAATTGGGGTATCCGGTTTCCGACATCGATACTATCTCCATTATAGATATCCGGGTGTCTACTTTCTGATACCAAAACTTGTCCGAACCCTTCGAAACCTTCAACAGTATTACAATACCATTCCCAGGCCCACATCCCATCCACGACCCGATCCTAGGCCCCGAATTCGGGGACCTGAGACGCCAGAGGGTTGGTCACATGAGGATGATGTCAGAGTTCGCTCATACGTCGCCACTATGGTTCAATGCAGTCAACACCAACTAACCCAACAAGTTATTTTACTCCCCATTACCTAGGCCTATTCAGATATCTGAAAAAAAAGCTTTGCTTTCCGACAATTGATCAATATATTTATTATTGACCGATGATCGATCATTGGCCAACTTCTGCGACGTCGTATAATGTGAGATGACCCTTCAAAAGTTTCTGAAAAAGGTTTTTAAGAAAAATATCAGTTCGCGTCACTCCTCCTGTTTCGAACCAGGGACCTTTCCTTCACTAGCGCGACGCGGTACCTCTACGCCAAACCTGAAAGCAGCAATTCCGTGTTTAGACTTTCTATGCAATCGTGGGTAGTCTGGGCTATAGGCCGTATGAGTTGTCACCTTCGTTCATAGGTGGCGCGCGTGTTTGTTGCTAAGCGTCGTTGTTGTTAGGGTATGGGCGCCATCTGTCGGCTTGTGAGTGACCTTGCGCTGCTGAAAACTTAAAGTGATTGTGGTCCTAAGGCGTGCTCATTCGTATTTTCGCGCGCATTTTTAAGTCCGGACATTGTGCGTGTGAGTTGCCGAGTCCGTTTGTAAATGGCGCGTACCTGAATCCCTTAGATGGCGTTAACTTCTAGCATTATCGTTAATCGCACGATATCTCTCGATAATTTTAGCGCCATCTTGCTAGATGGCATCATCTCTCTCTCTCTCTCTCTCTCTAATTTTAGTGACATCTCTCTGCTGAACAGAGCAGAGTGTGAAAATAAAATGGAACCGAGCGTGGCCGCATCCATAAGATAAAAGACAATACAAATAAAGTGTTTCTTTTTCTTTTTTCTTGCTTTACACAAAAAGAAAGCATTGGATACACTTTACAGAACAATGTACAACAGAAGACATTTCAGGGCACACCGCCGGCAAACAGCTTGGGAAACGGCATCTCGAGAGCAACACGATACAGTCCAAATATTTTCAAGGTCAGGGCGTGAAGTGAGGAGAGAGATCACTCGCTTCCAAAAATGATCTTATGGCCAAAAAGAAACGTCGTAATCCCGTCGATCCAAATGTATCACTTGTTGTCAAACGGATTCAGAGCAATCTTCTCCGCCAAGAGACTTTTGTTCACATGAAGTTTCCTAGCAATCAAGTGCTGAGCCACTCCATGCAAAGTTTTTGTCTCTTAAGTGTGCTGTTACAGCTCGTAGGTCAACTTACCTGATACACATCTCTGTTCTCCCTTGGGCTTTACGCAACATGTGTTGCGGCTTGTTTTGAAGCTGTATAGCTTTGGTTTTAAGAAACAAAATGCCAGTAAGTGAGTAGACTGATATATATGTATATATTTTTAACACGCCTAGCTTCATTTTATTTTCGGTTGAAAAGAGCCTGTGTCTTTCTGGATATCCAGAGGTAAACAAGCAACTGTCTCGGAGTTGGAGCAGTTTCTTGTCTACATCTGATCCGTAAAGGTGTAGGAAGAAGGAATCTGTGTCGCAGTAAAGAGCCCTCGCTGAGGGGATCGCACGACGAAGTTGATTATAAAAGAAGTCGTACATTACTGTTTTTTATATCTCCAGAATTGAGAACCCTGCGTAGAGTGGTTGCTTGAGTTTGATCACTTTCGGAGCTAACTGGAATATTACGACCTGCGAGCTAAGTGCTTGAAACTGCGTTAGGTTTGGCTTCTGAAGCAGTTTCTGTATGTCGTCCTCTTTAACGCACAGTTTAATGTTTTCATGTTTGAGTGCATTCTCGAATGTTTTGCTGTATATGCTGTTCATAAACAGTTTGGAAAGATTCTTTTGGAAGGAGTTGATTGCTTGCTTTCTCAGCAGTGGTTAAAATAAAAAAAAACTCCTGAAAGAACGCCCGCTGCGGAAATTCGAGGACTTCGAGAATCTTGATGACCTCCAGTCCTAACAGGGTGTACAGCTTCAAACTCCGGTACTGCAAAACGTATTTCGTGTTGTCATGAAGTGTCAGCAACAGATTCTTAGTAGATTGCTCTTTGGGCATTTCAAACTTGACAATCAGACTTTTTTGATAGTCGGATAACCACACGTAGGGAACGCATTGTTTCACCGGGGCCAAGGGGGAGTCACATGGAATATCGTGCAAGTCGTGAGGATATCAGAGGTCTGCCTCCAGAATGTACCCCGTCGTAGCGTAATCTGGAACCTCATCAATGTTCAGGCAGGGAATCTCGTCTTCCGTCAGGCACTCAAAGTCCGACACCAGCAGGGCTTCTCTCAATGTCGACGCATACAGGCCGTTTACGTCCAAGACCCAAATTTGAGACGGTTCCTGCTGCGCTTTAAACGTATCCTTTCCCGGAACATTTGCGACATCACGGCGGGTCATGCATTAGGTAATCCCTCCGCGAATACCCTGTTCCATCATGAGATAGGTGTCAAAATCGTCAGTTACCTGCAGTCTTACTTTCGACTGTTTCAGCGCACACGATAATCTTAGGGACAATAACGATATGAATTGTAAAGCCTCAACTTCATACGTTCTCAGCATCCACCGTGTAAAGTTTGGGAAAACATCAGCGAGTAGGGGACAGTCCGGCTTTAGGTAAAGGTTGCTGTACTCTTCAAGATTCTTCAATCCAAAGGTATCGAAAACGACCTGCGCATGTTCATAGTCCTCTTTACACACCCCGCTTCCAGTCAAGTTGTTAAAAAAGGCCTCTCTTGGTGGGAGTCTCTGACCCTCGTAACTTTCAAAGCTTGTAATGAAATTATAAGAAAAACACTCCATTGCGAGTAAGGATGTGGGCGTGTTCGGGAAAGGACAGCCGAAGGCCACAAAAATGTTTTGTGCCTGTAGGGTAAAGATTTTGCACGAGCGTCTCAAGGCTTTTAGTAAGAAATGCCAGGCTGTCCATAAAGCGAAGGTTGCTTATCTCTAACAATTTAAAATGCTGGCACGAGCTTCCGAGTACGTTAATATTCTTGGACTCTACAAATTAAACTTTCCTAGAAAGAAGCTCAGGTTGTAATAATGGTTATTCGCTATGAGTGGAACGTTATTTTTGTTGATTCGAAGGTTTATGATATACTGGGAGCAAAACGCCCAAATATACTCTCCCGCCATGTGGTCGTGGTCGTGAGTTTTAATATTTTTTTGCTAACTTTTTCGTATCAAGTGATACAGCGGTAGAGTCTGCGTGGGAAGCCTCGTTTTGCCGAGTCGTTTCAAGAGGCCCTTCACTCGACCTAATAAATCAGGGTATTTCCTTCGCTAGAAAGTTGACAATCAAAATGAATCTTTCTACGCAGTCGGGTCCGCGATTAAGGTATTCCCCAACGATGGACGAGTCGATTGAGCCGGATGACGAGAAGGCAGAAAGAGCTGGAGATGTGATTCTTGTACATATTTCACGTCGACTGAGTTGGTTCCAGATTCGCTTCAAAGTCGTAAACGCAATGACAGGAAAACTTTTTCATGACAGGCGTGCTTTGAAAGTACAATTCGTCACTCTTGTTTTGGGAGATTGTTTTGCCCGGCTTCTTGTTCCCACACATTGAGAAATAGTCAGCCAGGGTTTAGTGCCTCTTAAACCCGGTCTGACACCCTTACAACGAAAGCGTAGGATGTTGGCATTTGAAAAAAGTCTCGCAGAGTTTGTAATGCCCACAAAACGGTTCTCAACAAAAGAAGATCTGCATGTTTCTTCAACTCGGCATCAACTACCTTCAGTAGATAGACAAGGTTTTTCTCGCTGTCGTAACCAAAGACGTTCGCTGAAACCTTTTTTTTTCGCTTTAAGACCTCCACGTCTTTCTGGGAAAGTTACAGGGAACGTTTTCAGAAACAGATACTTGCACATATGTTCACGATAGGCGGATGCTCTTCCACTGTATGCCCTGTTTGCAGGATGCAAAACGGCGAGATCGGCAAACACAAAGCACAAGTCCCATTCAGATTCGTAAAGACACTCACTGACATTAACGAGGCATTGCTTTCAGGCAAATTGCTTCGGAAGAAAAAAAAGTCCGCAACCAACGGTGGGTGGAAGAAATCGGCCCAAACAAACAGTACAAACTTTGATACCGACAAGAAATAGTTTCGAGCCTTGTTCATGATAATGCTCCAACCGGGCAGCTATTTCAGTGCAGACTCGCTGAATTGAACTACTGATATTACCGTCTACGAATGCGGTTTGGACCTGATTATCAAAAAGTTCACAGTCACATCAATGTCGCCGTCAGGAAGGAGACGGCCGAGCTCGACAGTGAGTGACACAAAAAACGCAGCGTCAGACCAAAATTTCTAAGCGCGTTTGACATATGCTCTGCACGATGCCTAAAAAAAGTGGTCACGTCATACGCCTCTGCGTCTCCTTCGTGTAAGTGTGACTCGCACTGAGCCACGTAATTATGAAAAGGGCACACTCTTTCGTAAAACGGAATGCATGGCGAGGGAGTCACATCGTTATCAAAGGCTAGAAAAACTTGTGGAAATTCTGCACTGGAATATTGTTGTCGGACGTTAGGAGAGCACAGGTGTCAAGTAACAATGAGGGGGATTAGGTGGCTAGATGATATTCGTAGATATCTGACGAACAAGTGATGAGGCAGCTAGATGATCCGGCTCGTCTAGGTGTCAGCGACCTTTCCGGATATCGAAACAAAACAAATATTGTTAGCGAGAAGAACGCTAAGCTTTTAGACTGTTCACCTTGCTGGTCAAGAAGGGTCTTCCTCGGTCAGTTCTGCGAAACGCTTCGGTAAAAATACTTTTACCAACTCGTCTTCCAGCTTGAGAGTCACAAACACGCGGATGACCCCTAGCAAGTGTTCACTTAACTCATCCAGCACCTCCGTCGACATTCCTATATACCTTTTTCGTTTACTCTCCTCCCCAGCCACCTGGTACACTCTAAGAAAAAATGACTTCTCTGGGTAGTAAAATGGCGCTCTGGAGGCTTTGACTATTCCAAAAGCCGAGTTACCAGCCTTTGGGCAAAGTCACGACACCAAACCGCTGTGGAATGACCACCTTTCTGCAGGTGACGACAGGGAAGGTGTCATTTTCAAATCTGATATTCACGTGCAGGCAGTCGTAAATGATATTAGTAACTTAGATAACTACATAAAGACTATAAATTATGTTCTTCCTTAGCTTTCTTGATCTTTTAAGCTCCGCCAAGTTCACATCTGTTGGGCGATTCGCGTATATTGGTGGAATACAAATTTTGTCGGCGTGAGCAGCAACACTGGTTCTCAACAGCTGGGGCCTGGCTTGGCATCAACAACAACGAACGACCCGTTTTGGCTGTCGTGAGTTTGCCGAAATGAGGTAAGGATATTGTTTTTGCCGCATTTAAGGCCCGTTCACACTCTTGCGACCGATAGAGACCAGACCGGTTTTTAAGCCCCTTGCGATCTCTCAGCACCAGCTCCGCTTTAGCGCATTCGGTCCTAAGAACTCGCAAAAGGCTTAAAAACCGGTCTGGTCCTCTCGGTCTTACTCGGTCGCAAGAGTGAGAAACAAAGTAACTAGTTGTATATCTGATCGTATTGAACCATTGAACACTGATACCGGTGATCGACAGGGTAAACATGCTCATAGGTATGTGACTGTGTCTGCCCGTACTGTTTTCCTCAATCTCGGAGCGGTTGGGTTTCTGAGCTGCACCCGTCGTGGTTGTGATCTCCCGGCTGTACGTACGTAGCGCGTGAACTTCCGATTCAGTAGCGGGTTGCAGTGCAGTGGCATTGTACTAGTAATTGGCTTTTACTAGATAGTAAAGCGATACGCACACGTCGTGCACCTCTACAGGAAAATGCCGCAGGCACTACGCGAAACTCGTATAAAACGAATGGTTACAATATGTAAATAAACTTGTTCTTTTTTGAAAAAAAAAAGGAGGCATGGCATAGTGGCTAAGGTGCCCGCTCCCTACGCAAGTGGACGCGGGTTCGATCCTCGATGGGCCTACTTTTTTATTTTTTTGTCTAGAACATTTTTGTTTTCTTGTTGTTGGGAATTTGGCGATATTTACGACATTTAGTTTTTATGATTAACACTGAAAAAAATATATATATATTGTTGTTGACGAAACTTTGCAGAACTAAATGGTATACGACTTTCTTTCCGGAGGTGCAATCGGGGACAGCGGGGCTTGGGTTGCCGGCTGGACGGGTTAAGGTTTGTAATTAGCAGTTGCACACTGTCACAGCGAAGTGGCGTGATTGTGGGCCGGGGGGGGGGGGGGTTGGGTTTAACGCGCTCACCAGTGATACACGCTGCCGTCCGAAAAGGGTGACCCAAAAGGCATATGCTCCCCGCATAGTGCGTATGGCCATTTCCGCTCGAAGTGCACGACGCAGTGCGTATAGCTTTACTCTTACTAGATTGTTGCGTCGTCACGGGCACTATTTGTGTTGTTACAACTGCCAGCTCGAGCATGAACTCGCACCTCTCTCGCCGGTCGTGTTCTTCAGTTTTGATGTTCTGCTCTCCGATTCATTAAACCTAAACCTAAAAGTCAATCACCTCTGCATCGTCACGCATCAGGGCATCCCAGCCCTGCCACTCTACCGGCCCTTCCTGGATGTCTCCTGCCACCAAGTAGCAGAATGATCGTCGAACCACCAACATGGTCGCCTCTACATCAGACAATCACACATTTTGGTGCGTCAGCTACCACTACATTTTGTTGCGTCGGCCACTACTATATTTTGATGCGTCTGCCCATCCCGTTCTTTCGACTGTTTAACTCTTTCCTGGGCAGAAAAAGAGCCCCTGCGGTTTCTCACGACGTTATTGCGCTCATGCTTGTTTAGTTTTTTTCAGGGCAGCATGTAAGCTTGTGAGGTTCTTGCAGTGTTCCCATGCTTGTGTTCCTTTAGTTCTTTGAGGACAGCAAATAAGCTTCTGAGGTCCTTCAGCGTTTCAACGCTCGCAATCGTTCACTTTACCAGTCTGCCCTGCAAGACGTGGCCTTTCAAACCTTCCAATTTTTCCCCTTGGCCAGTCGCTCTGCTGTACCCGGTTTTGGAGTGTACGAAACTTCACTGCATTGAGACGTGGCCTTTCAAACCTTCTGATCTTTTTCCCTTGACCGGTCGCTCTGTTGTACCCGGTTTTGGACTTTACGAAATTTCATTGCATTGAGACGTGCTGCCCTATACCCCGTTCATCCCTAAGCTGAGACTGCGGTGGGAACTATGTGCTTGCCGAACAAATCAGCCACCTTCCTTTCATCACCTGACCCAGTCCTCAGCAAGTGGGTATGAGCGGGAGCGTGATCACGTAGCGAAAGAGGGATGTATGACTGGTCCATTGAGGACGTAGCTTCCACCGCAGTCTCAGCTTAGGGATGAATGGAATATAGTCAGCACGCAAGATGGCCGCCCAGCTCCGCCCTTCCACGAAGGTGGCGTTTACAAGACGGCCGCTGTCTTCATTGGCCTCCTTGCTCGAGACCCAACGGCGAAGAACCAGCGTGCACGAGCACACCTGCGCCACGAAGCTTCATCGACGGCTGCCCGTACGCGGAGGAGCTGGCATGTCCTACACTGCGATATTGGCCAATGCTTCTATCTGCTTTGTGTCTGAGTGGACCACGATCAGTATTACGTAACTCTCCAGCAGTATGGCATAGTATGAGCCGTGTTCGGCATTGCTTGGTATCCGACCAGCGGACCCGAACCTACACCGGAGGCATTCAACAGGACTGTGCACATGTCTTGCACCTTCTTACAGTGGTCTTAAATGTCTTTGTCAACACCGGGGTACCAGAGGATAGTGTTTGTTAAGCTCTTCATGACTGACCTGCCTGGATAGGTATCATGGAGCATAGCATAGTATACTGATAATGCCTGCTCAATTGCCGGTTGCCAGCAATCAACACAAGGGTGCGTTGCTTACCTATACAAGGCAGAAAATGTGAACGACAAAAATAAGCCTCCTCGTGCGTTCCTGTATTTTTGGGGCTGTTTTTGGCATTTGTCGTTGTACATAGCGGGGCTGTTCATTTCACGAGACCCCAAGCACCACCCAGGATCATGGAAAGTGACTGAAGCTTATTTTGAGGAAAGACTGCATCTCAACCTCTACCTTCTCTATACGCAATAGTGTGCGGTAGACACCTTTTTGTGACTGACATTAAGGAAGGCCTGTCTGGTTCCCCTTGTGCATTCTGCTCAGGCTCCACTCAAAGCCCAGCTTGGCTCAAGCCTCTCTGGCGTTAAAGCTGGATGAGCCCATGTACCATTCCAGGTCCTGTTTTCGTGCTGCTTGACTGGCTCTCACTGCTTATCTACCCACATCTTTCTTGCACTGTTCGAGGTATATAGTGTAACGGGCGCCTGACAACAGGCACAGTGCGTCATTACGAAACGTGAGCCCCGGCACAGCTAACACCTTCCACACTGCTTACGTGACTTTGTAGAGGCTGTTACCCCAGAGGACCTGGCCGTTGCAATTCCTCTTCACCATCTAAACTTTGAAGCCAAACCAAATATGCAGCAAAACCAAAACATGCACGACATCGTTCGAGAAACGGTGCTAACCCTATCCTTTGTTCAGGTGTTGCTGACCGCTGCCCTTGCTACGACTTCGCCGCCCTCGCCCGGAAATCTTTTGCACGACCCGCTGACACGGGATGACTCACGGATCCTCACGGAGCGTGTCTCGACAGGCCCGGCAATGCTTTTCCCGACCGCGCAGTTCACGCGGCCCGACCCGGTCGCGTACATCTTCGACGCCTGGCAACACGCAAGCTCGGGGACATCAGGTGACCCCTGCCTCCGCGTACGGTTACAAAAGCCCACCACGCGGGACGGCCAGTTGGGGCACGACATCGTTCGAGAAACGATGCTAACCCTATCCTTTGTTCAGGTTAGTCCCCTCTCTAATGCCGCCTGTTATCGAAGTAACAATTTTGTGTTTGATGGCAATGTCGTGCCCCTACGACCTGTCTGACTGTCGTAGGCATGTGCTCGCGTTCCTTGTCAGGTGCATTCATGTTCGTTATTTGTCCTTATTACTACTGCAAATGTCGGGTGACATCGAGACAAACCCAGGCCCAACTGTGGAGGAACGGTTGGGTAGCATACCTGAAATTATCACCAGGATAGAAAAGAGCCAGATAGATGTGCTTGCCGAGCTAGACGGGTTCAGAGCGCTCAAAAGTTTACCGACGAAAATGTGAGTGCACTTTCCGATAGAGTGACAGCTCTCGAGGCCCAGTTTGCCGCAGCGAAGGCCCTTCCCGTCCGTTACATTCTTGACCATGAGGCCTCTGGCGGTATTGTGTCGGAACTTTACAAGGTAAATTCGCGGTGCGACGACGCAGAGAATAGACTGCGGAGGTCAAATCTGCTGTTTTTTAGAATTCCGGACTCGCAGACCGAAACAGCGGACCCAGTCGGAGGAGAAGGTAATCCGGCTTTGTGCAGAAAGCCTGGGCGTCGAGATAAGCCCCGGTAACCTTGAGCGCTCCCACCGGCTGGGAAGTTCTCGGCTAACAAAAACCGACCGATCATCGTGAGATTCTTGCGCTTCAAGGACAAGCAGAACGTTTTGTTATCTGGAGGAAAACTAAAGGAAACTCAGTACACGGTGCGTGAGGACGTCTCGCTTTCGGTGCGCACGGCTCGCACTAAACTCGTTCATTATGGCAAATCACTGAACTCCATTTTCAAAATTCGCTTTGACAAACTCTACGTCAACGACAAGTGTTTCCAGTATGATTCTGCGGCCGACTCCGTCACAGAGATTCCTAGATAGCAGCGAGGACCTCTTTCTGATCGGTCAACGCCGCCCGTCTCTATGGACGTATAAAGACGTCGAACCATACAGTCAGGTTCACTAATATCCATAGCCTCCTTCCCAAACGTGAGGAGCTCAGTGGCTTTATTCAAGATAATAATTCGGACATTGTAATTGTTACAGAAACGTGGCTAAAGCCCGAAATAAGTGACAGCGAAATTTCCCCCCTAGCTCAATGTTTGATATTTACCGATGTGATCGGTCCGCACAGAGAGGAGGTGGTGTGCTAATAGCGGTTAAAAAATGCATTTCTTCCTTTCATATTACTACCAGCTCTAATATCGAGGCTACTTTGTTTGTGTCACATCGTCCTGCACAAAAACTATTATCGGTGTCTGCTACCGACCTCCGAATTATAGCGGCACGTTTTGCCACGAGCTTCATTCCTCTGCTGCTTGAAATTAATGAGCGGTACCCAAAATCAAATGTCTTAATCTTTGGCGACTTTAACTTCCCTAACATAGATTGGCTTAGTCTAACAACTAGTGGGTCCGGTGAAGCCAGGCATTTTCTCAATCTATGCTTAAACCATAATCTCGCCCAAGTCGTCAACAAACCTACACGTGAAGACAACATCCTTGATCTTATTCTGACGACGTCCCCAGACCTGGTGACATCCATTAGCCAAACGAAAGGTTTTAGCGACCACAATGTGCTGACCGTGGAGTTATCCTTACCCATCCATTATAGAAACCCATCCTCAAAAATTATCAAGGACTACTCCAAAGCCAATTTCAACGCAATAAACAGCAATCTTTCTGCACATCTACCGTTGTATACCGCCAGTTTTTATTCTAGGACCGTGGCACAGAACTGGTTGCTCTTCTAAACCAAGTTAAATAATCTCGTTGACCTGTTTGTACCCTCCGTCCATGTACGGAGCGATGAGTGCAACCCATGCTACAACAAAGCATTAAGGTCCTTTAACAATAAAAAAAGCTATTGTTTCGAAGAGCAAGGCATCTGGACTGCGACGCTGCCTGGGATGCATACTTCTTTGTGCCTTAAGACCTACACCCGGAACCTTCGTCTGGCTAAACATAAGTTCTTTTTTGAGGATCTTTTTAGTATCCTGCGTAACAACCCTAAAAAATTCTGGAAGATTATATCCCCTAACTATCGCTCCTCCTCTATCCAGGTAACCGATGAGGACGGTTCCCCAATATCTGAAACGGACTGTGCCACAGTATTAAACGACTATTTTCGTCTGTGTTTACATTAGAAGACACCGACGTCCCTATATTCCCAGCACTACCGTACAAGCTTATGGAACCTATTGACATCTCATGTGCTGGAATAGCGAAACTCCTTGACAACTTTAAATTTACATCCTCTGGAGGACCTGACGACATCACCCCCAAAATTCTTCACAACACCAAAGCAGTGTCCAGCGAATTTCTATACTAAATATTCTCACAGTCCTTATCGCAGGAGATGCCTCCTATCCGGCTGGAAACTGGGAAGGTCGTTCCGGTCTTTAAAAATGGGGATCGTTCTTCGGCTTCGGATTACCACCCTATTTCTCTAACTTGCGTACCCTCCAAACTTCTAGAGCATATTATCTACTCAAACGCTGTATCTCATCTTGAGAGTAATAACCTCTTCTACAACAAGCACCACGGTTTTCGTAAGGGACTGTCTTGTGAGATCGCAGCTAGTAGAATTCACCCACGAGTTATACACCAATTTTGAATCCAGCCACCAAACTGATGCCCTATTTTTGGACTTTTCGAGGCTTTCGACCGCGTTGCCCACATGCCAAACTTTCATGTCACGGAATTGACCCTCTCATTCTCTCCTGGATCCGGGATTTCCTCTTCCTCTCGCACTCAATTCACCACATATAATAGTTCCTCATCCCCCCGCGCTGAGGTTACCTCAGGAGTTCCCCAGGGCTCGGTTCTTGGTCCCCTACTTTTTCTGATCTTTAATAATGACATTCCAGGCAAAATTTTCTCTAACCTCCGCCTTTTCGCTCACGATTGCGTTCTATATCGAAGGATGGTTTCTTTTGAAGACTATCTTCTACTTCAAAGAGACCTGGACGAAATCCAGGCATGGTGCACCAGGTGGTTAATGACACTAAACAAATCGAAATGCAAGTTAGTGCAGCTTTCACGAAAACGACAAGGATCTCAGTTCTTGTACAAATTAGAAAATAACTTAGTCGAAGATGTCCCGTTCTATAAATTCCTCCGGTGTGACTCTTAGTGACGATCTCACCTGGAACGCTCACGTCGAGCTTATATGCGCTGAGGCGTCTCGCTGCCTCGGTTATATAAGACGAAACCTGAAATCGGTTCCCCCATTCGTGCGAAAATTGGCTTATGAGACATACATTCGACTCAAATTGGAATATGCTGCGGCCATTTCAGAGCCCTCAACAAATATACTTATTAAATCACCTCGAGGCGGTCCAGAACCGCGCTGCCAGGTTTATTTTGAAAGAAATATGATTGGTCAGTTGAGTGTATCCGCCCTAAAGAGCGAACTGAACCTTCCTTTACTAAACATCCGCTCGTAAGATAGTGCGACTCTGTCTCTTTCACAAAATTTACTACTGCCTCCCTGCGCTCCGAGACTCTCTCCTCCTACCCCCCAGGCGATCTTTATCGCGGCTAAATCACCCGAGTCACGTTTTTCGCATCTCCAGGCGCTTCAACCTACTTTAACTCTTCCTTCTTCCCTCGTACTATTGTAGACTGGAACGACCTCCCCTCACTTATTGTAACCCAGACGGACCCCGCCGCATTTCGCAACATTCTTTGTTCTCATTTCTGTTGATCCCCACTGTGCCGTTCTATTTGTTTGTTTTGTCCTTTACTGATTGCAATGTATCAATGTTTTCATCTCCTTATGCTCCCCATGTACCCAGACTAATTTGTTGTATTTGCCGTTGCTCATTGGCGATGCCACTTTGTTTTTAAAACACCCCATGTATTCGCATATGTCGTTGTTACTGTTTTATACTTTCGTGTTTTGTACCCCCTTATGTAATGCCCTAAACGAGGGCCTTTAAGGGAACTTTAATAAAAAATAAATAAACCTTTCAGCATTTTAGCACCACTTCTCGGCATCATTGTCGTTGTAGCAATGCTCTGTTTGTTTGTAGTATAGATGGTCATATCACAACATCTTCCTTGTCACTCATGGTGCTTGCAGAAACTTCGCAGAACATGAGAATATTGAAACTGCATAGAGCTGACACTGCTGTGGAATGACCAAAATATGCGGTTGCGATTTCTGCTTGCGTTGGCCAGCTCACCACAATGCGACATCGGGACGTGGCATGTCACAGTGTCGTAGGACGCCAGCTACGCTTGATGTCGGAACCATCGTATAATGCCTGTCTTCATCATGCATGTGTTTCACGTTTACTTTGCCAGCTGATGCAATGAAAAGAGTGTTTGGTGGAGGCTATCGAGTTGGCAGGCTACGATCGCCCGAGCATTCAGCTAGGTGGTGATTTCACTTGGCTATTCGTTTCAGTGGAATGTCTGATCTTGGTTCTGTTGTCCATAATCTATTTTTTGGCTCGTTTTTCGAAAGTAACTCTGTCGGTCTATCTAAGGAAGCCTCAGAAAAGCTTTGCTAAGGCTGCACTAGCCTTGACAATTCTTTTTCTTGAGACCGGATAATTGCACCTGATTTCATTTTTGAGCAAGCCAGCAGACTGCAGAGGAGGAATGACCCAGATTTAGCATGAAGTTATAGGTTTCACATGAGCACATTCTATTTGTAGCTGAAAAAGAGGTGTCACTTAACGAGAAAGACAAGTAAAACAAAAACATTATTAGGTATTTCGGTTAAGAAAGCTGTGCATACTTCAAGCTCAGCTTTCAGTATTTTGGGCACATTTTACTTTTAGCTGTCAGTTCATCTATGCTCACTGTTAGTTCACTTGGAGCATGTAAAATACATTGGACGTGACAGACAACCGCACTTGGGCATCCATCATATGTCTGAGCTGTGCCTTCTTTTTTTCAGTTGAAGTGTATGTCTCACTTGGCTTGATCAGTATCTACTTCATGTACTGAATACCTTTTTACAGGGTTGCGTCGCCACAGGAGACTTGTGCGCTTGTGGGTGTTTGTGAGTGGCATCACCATGAGCCCCGAGCCCAGCATGGGTTCAAGGGCCCCCAGGTTGGGCAACGCACCACCTTGGCCCGCACTCCTCACAGACAGATGTCCTGCGTTGGCTCGCCCAGGAAGATCCGGTCAGTCACTTTGCTTCACCTCTCCTTTCCTGTGATTTTCTTCTCCATCCCTGTTTTCAACCTCTTATCTTTCAGATGTAACAGAATTCTTTGAAAGGGAAGAAGAATTATATAGCCCATGGGTATTTACAGCCCGCTAGGGTGTGACATGAAAACACCAAATGCTTTACTATGAAAATATCTCACTCCATAAAATCCAATGGCCTTGGCACGAAAGGTGTTTGCGTGGTTAGAACGGCTGGATGCGCTGCAGCCTCAGGGTCTTTCTATTTGAATAGACCTTTCTCACCCGTTCAGCCCGCAGCTGAAACCGTCTCAGATTTTGGACTTGGACGTATGTGTCGACATTGAGAGGAGGCCTGCCATTGTCGGACTTTGAGTGGAGGACGGAAGACGAGACTCCCTGCCTGAGCATTTAAGAGGTTCCAGATGACGCTCCGACGGGGTACATTCTTGAGGTAGACCTCAGATATCCTCACGACTTGCCCGAGACTCAATCTGACTTCCCCTTGGCCCTGGAGAAACAAAACGTTCCCTACGAGTGGTTACTCGACTATCCAAAAAGTCTGATTGTCGAGTTTGAAATGCCCAAAAAGCAATCTACTAAGAAATTGCTGCTGACACTTCACGACAAAACAAAATGCGTTTTGCACTACCGGAGTTTGAAGCTTGTACACCCAGTTAGGACTGGAGATCACCAAAATTCCCGTAGTCCTCAAATTCTCGCAGTAGGCGTTCTTTAAGAGGTTTATTTATTTTAACCACCAGCTGAGAAATCAAGCAAGCAACTGCTTCCAGAGAAGAATCTTTCCTCACTGTTCATGAACAGCATATTGAGCAAAACAATCGGGAATGCACTCAATCATGTGCACGTTCAACTGTGCGCTAAAGAGGACGACATACATAAAATGCTTCAAAAGCCGAACCTAACCCAGTTTCAAGCATTTAGCTCGCAGGTCGTAATGTTCCAGTTTGTTCCAAAAGTGATCAAATTCAAGCAACCACTCCACGAGGGGTTCTCGATTCTGGAGATATCAAAAACAGTAATGTACGACATCTTTCATAATCAACTTCGTCATTGCGATCCCCTCAGCGAGGGCTCTTTACTGCGACAAGGATTCCTTCTTTCTACACCGTCACAGATCAGATGTAGACAACAAACTGCTCCAACTTCGAGACACGTGCTTGGATACCCCTGGATATCCAGAAAGACACATACTCCTTTCAACCCAAAACAAAATAAAGCTAGGCGTGTTAAAAAAAAAAAAAATATCCGTCTACCCACGTATTGTCTTTTTTTTGCTTAAAACCAAAGCTACAGAGCTTCAAAACAAGCAGCAACACATGTTACGTAAAAGCCAAGGGAGTACGGAGGTGTGTATCTCACAAGTTGACCTACGAGCTGTACCAAAATGTAAGAGGCCGCAAACGAGCTGGTGTACATTGCACATGGTTGAAAAAAACCGAGACTGCGGGTAAACGACAAAACTCTAAAAAGTATCTAAAAATACTTTTTATTGTTGTGTCGTTTACCCGCAGTCTCGGGGTCCTCTCAGCCATGAGCTGCTACTAGCACGCCCAAGAGACGGAAACTTTGCATAGAGTGCCTCAGCACTTGGTTGCTAGAAAACTCAACGAGAACAAAAGCCTCTCAGTGGTGAAGATTGCTCTGAATGCGTTTGACAACAAGCGATACATTTGCATCGACGGACTTACGACGTTTCCTTTTGGCCCTTAAGAGCGTTTTCGGAAGCGAGTGATCTCTCTCCTCACCGGACGCCCTGACCTTGTAGATATTTGGACTGTATCGTGCTGCTCGCGAGATGCCATTTCCCAAGCTTTTTGCTGCCGGTTTGTCCTGAAACTTCTTGTGTTGTGCATTGTGGAGTAAAGTTCTCCCGATGGTTTCTGTGTTGCATAAAGCAAACGAAAAAAAAAATTAAACAACATATTTGTCTTGTCTGTTATTGTGTTCGCGACTCCAATTCACTATAGGTGGCGCCACTCGTTTTCGAATATGGCCGGTTTAGTGAGGGTCGGAGATGCGTGCCGCTGCTGAGCCTGTCTAGTTTGCTAACTTTACTGAGCGACACAAATTATTTCTGGTAATTCTAGGGAGCTAGGTTGTCATAAGCGCAGGTCACCTCTTTATCCTGAAAACAAAAAACGGTATTTAGAGCAATATTTAGGCCAGAAGGCACGTTTTAATGCCGGAGCAAAACCGAAACTTACCTTTATTTTGGATTTAATTTCTCGGTATCGGTCTTAATTTCAGATCCTTTCATAACTCAAAATGTGTCTCACACTGTAATTATTTAGTTAAACAGGTTGTTCCCGGAAACCTTCATCCCTTTAAAGACAGGGTGCTTCATACACCTTAGAGGTAACATATTATGCTGTAGTTGTTGAAAAATTCAGTGCTTATATTTGCGCGTCTTTGCGGCCTTTTCTCAGCTCACATAATTGTGATTTAAAACAATGAACTGCGCGCCTTTCAGCGGCTTTTAGGACATTTAGAAGATTAATTGCTTTAATATCTTTCCCGGAACAAGAATAACCGAATAAATCCAACTTATACGATATGTTCACAAAACGTATGAATTAAGAAACGTTGTTCTCACTAGAAAATTTTAAACACGGAATCCGAGTCAGGCAGCTCAAGTGTGCGTCTTCTTAAAGCAATGCGTGACGCATGAGTTTATATTGCATTCAGTGTTTGGCTGTTGGTTACGAGGTCTTCATGTGCTAAAAAGAAAACAAAATGACACCTTTCAGAAAAAAAATGATTATGGTTAAAAGGCGTATTTTGTGATCGTAGCATTAATTGGGGGCGTACATTGCCGCGCTTTATATTAATAATAATATAAATATTAATTTTTAAGATATTTTAATGTGCAATTTTCAAGCTGTAAATTAATTAGTTGCTTATGATTATGATCAACTTCAAACGCGCGAACAAGTATGAGAATCTAAAGTGTGCTAATTATCATCACTAGTGCCACTTGCAGCATATTTAATTGATAAGTTATAAAATAACTAAAGTCTAAAATCAATGACAACATCCTTGCTAGTGCGAGAAATTCATGTAAAATTAGATTAAATGAGGATGCTACCAAAGCAGCGTCTTTTGACAATCGGCAAAACTTCCAAAGTCGCCGCCAATATCCTTCCAAACTAAATCCCCCCCCCCAAAAAAAAAAGAAAAAAAAAGAAAACGGATTATTTTTTGTATTAATATTCTTTTTTTTTAACATTCATTTCCTTTCATATTTGTTCGCCGTCGTTTTGCCATCCTCAGCCTTTCGAGTTCGAAGGAACGCCTACCTGCTTGCGCGTCTGCTCACTGCAGCACATTTCGTTGATGTTGGAAAACGGTGAAACAGTAGTGAGTTTTAGTATTGCATATACGAGCGAACGCAAGCGCTGTATGTTTGCGTTAGCTTTACATGTTCCATGCTGAGGGTCAATTCGGCTTTAATTAAAGCCAAATTGGCATGTTCGGAACCGAAAATTGCGGTCTTGGATCGGAGCATGGCAACGATGCGCACGCGCAACGTGGAGCAGGCCACCCTAACGCAAACGTACAGCGCTTGCGTTTGCTTCCATAGGCAATACTCAAACTCTCTAATAAGGTACAATCCCATACCGGCTGCAGAACCACGTTGGGACATTGAAGACCGTTGTTTGCATTCGGAAACGACATTTAGCGAGCCATGATCACGAGCAGTTCCGCCGTGCCCGCTGAGCAGGAGAATCGGGGGACCCTCACTAGAGCGCTTCCCGTTTGCGCCGTGGGAGGGCGAGTGATAAGCTGGAGACGCGAATAGATGCGGCCACGCTGCTTTCCATTTTTTTTCCACACTCTGCTCTGTTGAGAAAAAAAAATGTTGCTAAAATTTCAGAGAGACAGAGAGAGAGAAGTAACCCCATCTCCCAAGATGGCGCTAAAATTATCGAGAGATGTCACGCGATTAAAGATAATGCAAAAAGTTCGCGCCATTTAAGGGATTCACGTGCGCGCCATCTACAAACGGACTCGACCACTCTCACGCACAAAGTCCGGACTTGAAAATGCGCGCGAAAATACAGATGAGCACGCCTCACCGCCGAATTCACAAACCTCATTCAAATTGAGGGGCCCCTCCACTTCCTCGAGGAAGGCGGGAGGGCGGGCGCTGGCCAATCGCGATAACGGATCCGCCGTCGCGATTGGCCAACGCCGGCCCTCACGCCTTCCTCGAGGAAGTGGAGGGGACCCTCAATATGAGCGAGGTTTGTGAATTCGGCGGTTAGACACAGTGGCGTAGAAAAATGTAGTGTGCTCACGGGACGGCTTGGCCTGATGCGTCCGATGTCGACGCAGCGGTGGCGCTGTAAGCGTTTCCTTCTGAATTTTTCCAGCGCGCATTGGCCAGACTAGGGGCCCTAATCTGAACAGTTGGCGGAAAAGACGGCGTGAAATTCGGCGACTACGATTGGCCGGCGCCAAGGTCTAGAGTGGCGTTGGCCAATCGCGGCCGCCAGAATTCTCGCCGTCGCTTTCGCCAAACGTCCAGCTTAGGGCCCTAGGGTCGGCTAGGCGGCTCTTATCAATCGCGTGCAGCGGGCAAACCTATCGCGGGCAGCGGGCGGGAATCGTTTTAAGAGGAAACTACAGCTGCGCCTCCGGGGTTTTCGACATCGGCCGCTTCAGCGCAATACACGGTGGAGATAGGTGGGTGAGCCCACTACCAAACTTCTAGGACACTGTAACTTAGAACCACGATCAATTTAAGTCTTCAGCAACCTGACAGTGCAAGGTCACTCACAAGCCAATAGATGGCGCTCATACTCTAACAACAACGACGCATATCAACAAAGACGCGCGCCATCTATGAACGTATGTGAAAACTCATACGGCCTAAAGCCCAGACTACCCACGATTGCATACACCGTCTAAACACGGAATTGAATTAACACTTTCAGGTTTTGCGTACAGGTACCGCGTCGGGCTAGTGAACGAAAGATCGCTGGTTCGTAACCGGCAGAGGGACAAGAGCTACAGTTTTTTAAAGCCTTTTTTGGGGGCTTTTAAAGGGTCACAGACGTTGGCGACTAGCAATAAATTGGCCGATATTCGACTATCGTCCGATGATCGATCATCGGTCGATGATAAATTTATTGTTGGATTATCGAAAAGCAGAACGTTTTACAGATATCTGAATAGGCCGATGTAATAGGGCGTTGGGGTGACGTATGAGCGAACTTTGATATATTCATCATGTGACCAACTCTCTGGCGACTCAGGTCCCAAAATTTGGGGCCTAGGACCAGGCCGTGGATAGGATATCGGCATGGGAATTGGATTGTAATACGGTTGAAGGTTTCGAAGGTTTGTAAGAAGTATCAATGTCAGAACGTCAATACCCGGGTATCTATAGGAGATAGTATCGATGGCAGAAACCGGATACCGCGATATCGGAAAAATATCGGAAACACATGGTTGATCGTTATCTGTTCCGTCGTGTTCTATAATATACTACTTGTGCTTTATGCAAGTTTTTACATCAGGGGAACATCTGCAAACATCCAGGTGTCCTTAGGGAAACACCAATACCACTACCCCTTTCTAATAGGTGGGTAAGGAAATACTTGCTTATGCCACTAATCTTAAACAGACCCAGATTCACGTCAGGAATATTCATGTCCTATAAAGTGTAAGTGTGTTCCAATACCTGTATTGAACTATAATTAAAAATTATTCCAGTATTTTTTTAATATACGTATGTTCACTTCAACAGCTGACAATGCAATATTAGAACTTGTTTCGATTTTTTTTTGTGTGATCTAATATAGCCACTTAAGAAAAACTACACGCTGATATGTAAGGCAATTGTTACCAGGTCAAATTTTCGAGCGATGGTAAAAGGAGAAAAATAGACCAGTTTAAATTTTAATAAATACATCTCTTTTGAAAAGAAAGTTTAACAGAAAACTAATTCGTCTGGTGAAGGGTTTTTTGGGTAACGGTCTCAAACGTGCTTAACATTCATTCGCTTACTTCTGGTTCGAGCCTTCAAGAAGGAAACTGCGGGTGGACTGCGTTAAGATATCATTAAAGCACAGCTGCGACGTGGTTTTATTTTGTACAAGTAAGTGAAGTCTAGCATGTGCATTGACCCATGTCTCCCAGACTGATGCCGAGATAAGCCTGATCAATACAGAAAGGGGGGTGGTAAGATTATTTTCTGTGTAGTCTGGGCATTAAAAGGGTGGCTCAAGGTAGAAAAGAGCTAATTGATAGCTTAGTGACAAGCTCGTCTGCATTCTATTTTATATTTTTTGTGACTTCGCATCGTTTCATTACTGTATCGTGAATTTCCACATTGGACAAGCGATTATAGTGTTCATCATCATCATCATTATCATTTATTTTTCTTGAGGGCCCGTGGGGCATTATACAAGGGGGTGGTAATAGAACAAAACAAATATAACAGTTATAACAGTGTAAGCTTGCTAGGTAGGTTAGTTAAAGAGAAGGTAAAAGCTTCAATAAATTAGTAGTATCATTAATAGAAACGATGTTAAGTGGTAGTGAATCGCAATCGTCGATGGCCAATGGTAGTGTGGAAGTCTGGTGGGAAACAGTCGATGATCGAATTAGGTGTAATTTACATAGGTGATCTAGACGCGGGAAAATACGATGGGGAGGTGATAGCAGTTTTCCTTTGAAGTGGCTATTGTGATAAAAATTACGTCGGAGGAGCGAAAGGCGTGATACTCGGCGGCGAAGGGAAAGTGAATGAAGGTAGTTTTGGTCAACGTGCAACTGGTTGATGCAAAAGTGTTTTCAGATAGCGCATGTCTAAGTTTGAATACCCCTGATTTCTGTTCACTGGTTTGCTTCTTGTAAATGTTGGAGTTAGATAGCAATTGGTCATACGGAGCATTGTTAAAATCAATAAATTTCTTCACTTCATGCTTGATTACAGTTCAGTTGTAGGAGGGACTCAGCTTTAGTATTCAGTGGGAGCCGTTCAGCCAAGTTCACGACCATGTTAGGCTCTTTGATCTATTGCACGCTGGAGCCGGCTGGACGAGTCCCCGTTTGGGACTGTGACCGAAACCGCCCTTCCCTACTTCGCTCTACACGTACTTCATCGTTATTTATCTTGTTTTCTCCCCCATCCCAGGAGACGAATTTTTCAGCCAGATCTGCACAGGTAATATTTGCGTCGTACGCGAAAGAACATTCAGAGCGTGTAATAACCAGTGCATCGTTGACTGACAGCATAGAGCAAGCCCGGGAAATCATCAGCGGCCATTGTGCAAAAGAAAAGACATACCTAGGTGATAGAAAACAATGTGAAACAGCTTTGGAGTCGGCGGCTTTACAATGCAGAGAAATTCACACTGGTAGCTTTTCTCACTTGCCGTACAGAAGATGTTGGTTATAAAAACCGTCAAAGAATGGCCACAATCTGCAACGCTCCGAGGAAGCGGCGAAGTTTTTATCAGGCCAGGCGGTGTTGACGGAGGCGACGAGAGTCCAATGCAAATGTTTCTAGTCAGTTCATTCACTTCCTCGTGTGTGTGACGTTAGAAAATACATCTGCGGCTTATTCATCAAGCAGAGTGCCGGCACATCGGGCACGGGTAGACGTGCAAACTGTCCACAAAGGTCGGCGCGCTGCCTTTAGAGCTCGCGAATATTTTCGCGACAAACGTTCTTCATTGGTCGTGTCAACGGTGAGGTCGAGAGGTAGCATGAACCTCATGCAGTGCATGCCGCTTGCTTTGCTGTACGATTTTTGCGCTTGCCTCGAGGGATCATATCTTCAATGATCGGCTAGCTCCAAGCAAGATGCCATAAAGGGGGCCTCCATATTGCATTAAAAGCGATGAACGTCCGAACGAGATTTATTCGGCAAAACACACTTTCAAAAAAGGTACGCTCATTGCAAATAACTAAATAACACCAAGTCGGAAGCATAGTTAGGTTAAAGCAAGATTAAACAGGACCCCGGTACAAGACAAACATTCCAATCTTAGGGAAACACTTCCCATGAACAAAGGGGATCGGTTTGCTTACCAACGCTCAACTTTCCCCCAGTTGTACATTTGTTGGCCACAACCTGTGTTTGTTGGCTTCCCGATAGAGTCTTCCGTTGTCTCTTGCTAAACACGAACCTAGTATTTGCCAAAAAAAAATACATATCTAGGGCATACTTCATACGTAGAAATAAACGCGGGCCCAGAGTCGCTCAGAGAACACAACACCGTAAAATAACAGTCTCGAGGTAAACATCGATAGCATAGCCGCAACCTTCAAGCGTTCGAAGACGATGCTCCATCAAATAGGAGGAACGCGTCATCACAGTAACGTCTTCATTAATAGCCCCAAAATTAAATGATAATACAGATAACCGAATGAACAAAATACTAAATAGTTTTTTAGATTCAAATATTGTAGTGATGTTTTTAAGTGTATTAGTTGCCTCATTGTGTTTCCTCTAACCTAAAATGTTGAAGATTTTGCAAAGTACATATTTTGAGAACATTTTGCCGGCGCAAGCTTTTCCAATGAAGAATACAATGCTGTCCAGCCGTTTGTGTAAGGAGTTGTGTTCACTATGGTCAGTCTGTCGCAGTGTTCTTGAGTATCGCGAAATTTTTATCTATTACAGTTTTCGATTTTATCTATTATCCCTTATTGGAATTTTCGAACATATACTTTTTAGAATTACACAGCACTGTTACGCTTATTTGATATCAATAAGTAGACACGAAAACGGAATGCTGAGAATTCACAGCACGCTAGAGGTCGACTGTGGGTAGAAGAGAATAATGTAATTGTTTCGTTCTTATAATGTTGTAGTCATTTAAACACTCCCGATTCAAAAGAACTTTCGTGTTTTCAGTATGTCCGAGGTGTCTCGTGGGCACTGTAAAATAGTATTTTATCATCATATTTCATCAAGAGCCATAATCGCATATGTCACCCAAGCGCTCTGTGTTGGCATCCAGCGAACGTGGTCTAATCTGCTACAGATTTACCTGACCGGCGGAGACCATACTGTTAGTTGCGCGTAAGTTTGGATGGACATTAAACCAGCTTATCCGGCCATAACAAGTGCGATAACTAGTTGTACGCGTCGTTTCAGACAGTTTTCCCGTTTGACTCGCCAGTCGGAACAACCTCGCCATTTTATCTTCAACTTCACCAAAGCACTGATAATCCAGTTGGGCCATACTTCCACCGGTTTAATTCCTTGAAAGGCATTGCTTCACGTGCCTCACCCATTGCAGTGAAATCGGTGGCAGTGTTGCAGTGAAAAGTGAAAGGATACTTATTATGGCTGGGCGTCGATTAAAACTTTGCATTGATCAATCTGGCACCCTTTTAATCGATTAATTAATCGATTAATCGGATGGTCTCGTTTATTTCCGTCGCATAATAATATTAAGCGAAAAAATAAAATTGCATCTTTTTTTTTTTTTGCTGAATATGTGGGAAACGACGCAATAATCTCAACTATGAATCAGCTTCGATGTACAGTCGAGAACAGTCTCAAAAACACTATCGCTCACAGATTACTACTTCAGCTCCGCGAGTACAAAAATGTTCGTTATATTCTCCGGGACTGGGCGGCTGTCATTGATTGCTCACAGCAGTCTCTGCTGCGCTAAATGGACACTCGTGCGTCATATTGAAATCGCCGGGACATGCGGAAACCTGCTGCACATTCGGCAACGAAGTTGCAAATCTCTCTCACAGTTTTACCTTAAGTTAATATTTCACCCAAAGCTTTTGCTTCATATATGTGTGCTCGTCCATGTCTGCTTGGTGAAAGCATTTAATTTTTATTGAATTTTCGTTCGCCAATTTTTTTACCGATTAACCGGTTAAACAAATTAGTCACGCGATTAAAGCGATTATTCGATTAATCGGTAGGTTCAATCTGATCAATTGCCCGGGTCCAATCTTTATAAATTAAAATCTCAGCCCTCAGTCTGAAGGTGATCGTGCGACCAAGGCAGCTACACCCAGGGATGTAAAAAATACACAAATATATAAATAGTCTAAGAATAAACTTGCTTACTTCTTTTTGACTTGAATGTATGTGCACAAAACAAAAATCCGCTATTTTTGACGTTTTATGCATAGTGGACATCTCGAAATGTAAAATAGATTTTAAGAAACAGTATATAAGAAATATTAGTTTGGCTGCAACAGAGTTGGCTGTGCAGCCTTGCTTCACCCTTGCGACGCGCAAAGATACTCAGCATACTAGCGCCATTCTGTGAGGTGGCCTTGCGAATGCCCTTGTCTATAGTGAAGGCTATGAAGTATTTTCAAGATGGAATGCCCCTGTTCTCTTTGAAAAAGTGTCGTTTGGAACATTAATCCAACGATTTTGTTCCACAGTTTTCCGAGAGACGACGATAGTGTGTTCTCTCGTCATAAGAGGTCACACGGCTGCACAACTCACTCGATTGAAACAAAACGGAATTGAAGCAGCCTTTACGTTAGCATAAATATGCTACAACTGTTCCATAGGTCTTGGAAAGCTTATTTCGTATTACCGTTGATAAAATAACAAGATGGCAACACATGGAAGTAATATGAGAAATCAATTTGAGACGACTTTTCTATAATAGGTATATTCTTTGTTTCTTGTAGATGTGCTTGTTGTCGGACGAAGATGATGTGGAAACTGGGAATGACAAGGATGCTGTCGTGTACTCCATTTTCAAAGGCAAATTTTGGATGACGTTCGAAAACAACCACTCCATACTTAAAAAGGCAAGAGTAAAAAAGGAGACTGCGTTTTCACGGTGCTTCCTTCCAATATACATTTAAATGCGACAGTGTAGCTTGCTTTCTATGAAGCGCATCGCCTTCGCAGAAGACGATGGCTTTAGTAAGCACCACCTTCCCGCATCGGCTTCATTAGGCTGAATCTTGATATAAAAAAAAATACTAATAGCTTCATATGTTGCCTTAAATATGGCCGGAGCTGAGGGAAAATATGCACAAGCCAGCTTGAATGGTCCCCAGCGCCCTACAGGTAAAAAGCAGTTGCGAAAAGCATGCATTAGAAAATATGTAATGCAAATACTTAGCAAAAAATAAAGCACTACAAATAAGTCGGCTAAGCTTTTATTTGAAAGGACATGACAATATCTGTGTAACATACCACTGATACAGGCGAGCTTAGAAATGATATCTTCTTTGTGTACGGTCCAAGTCGTGACCTTTAGGCAAATCAGCCTTAAAATCTCTAAACGTACGAACAGTTTTGATAGGCGAAGACTCTTTAAAAGTATCACTTGGAAGGATTAGGTTCCTATTTTCGGAGACAAAAAGAGGCTGCGGCCTTGGCTGTCTTTTGTTTATTATCAGGCTGTTTGCACATCCCCATGTTTGGAGATTTTTCGCGGTGTCATTAGCTACATACGAACACTCATTACAAGTTTAAACTGAAAAAAGAGGCTGGTTTTACCTGCACGAATTATGTACTTACATTCTATGCAATGTGAACTATGCCATTGAAATACATTTTAAAGGGTAACAACCCCAGTAAGCTTCCTTGCAGTACTCCAGGTTTCAGCGATTTAATATCAGAGGGGTGATTTTGGATATTAACGAATTCGTACTGATTTTCTAAATACGATTTAATAAAAAAGCAGCAGGGCCTCTTGTACCATAAATATAAATTTTTAAAATAATCATTTTATGAATAATGTGGTCAAAGGTTTCTGTAAAGTCAAAACACCCAGTACTGCATTCTTTGCTTTCATGACGCGTATAATAATTTTGTTTTTCTATCGAGGTCAGTTCTGTAGAGCGTATTTTCTCTAAATTTACACTGGTATTCGGTAATTATGTTATGTTTCTTTATAGACATGCTAAAGCATTTATAAATCATATTTTCTAAGAGCTCAAGAAATACGCGAAAGAAATACAGGACTGTTTTTGTATAAATCCTTCCTATTCGTTTTTTTTCTTGCGACAGCGCTTTTTTTAACGCCTGCCACGAAAGCGGCGTCACGAGGGCATGTTTTGTGAAACGGCCGCCAATGACTGCGGCCGCTTCTGCTCTTGTTGTTGCCACGGAATATCGTGGCGCCTGAAGCATCTCTATCGTCGGCATTCGCAACGTCACTTGTAGCAAAACGTGGCCACCCACTCAAGTACACCATAGATAAACTAAGAGAGAGGAAAGAACGACATTTATGCTTTCCCATTCGCAACTCATAAAGAGTGCTTACAGTCCTCGCATTTTTATTTTTTTTTATTTATCTATTTCTTTTTTTATGAAAAAGCACCACCTTAGGTACGTGCATTTTGGGGAAAATGTAGCCGTTTCTCAACAAACATTAGGAATGAATGCAGAAAACGGCCGATAATATTTAGAACATGTCAAAATTGACGTATCATCTATGACCGATGTTTATGTTGCGGAGTACTGACACCACCTCTCTTTTCAGATGTAAATTAAAGGTGTCTTCGATGTTGGAGTTCATAAAATAAAAAGCATTGGTTATTTTTTAATTCCCTCTCAGATTTACGTAAAAAGTAATAAAATATATTTGAAAGGACACGACCGCTCAATTCAATATTGCGATTTCCTGATTTAATTTTGGTTTGCACATATCGTTATGATTCAAAACATACTTTATCTTTCTCCATGCCAAGTCAGTGTTGTGCGACACCATACTGAAAAAAATTGTGGTTGTACAACAATTTACAATACTTCAGTTCTTTGTTTCGTCTATTAACGAGTGTAATATTAGTTCTAAGTTTTTGTGGGTCTTTTTTATGTGTGATATAGCCTGCTTTTTTAGTTAAATTTTTGTAGATCAAATCGGATGTTTTTTGTGGCTTCAAAGCTTTCCTGAAACGACTGATCTTTTCATAAAAAATACTTCTTGTGATTTGTTTTTTTTAGGTAAGAAGAAATGCGTTATAGTTTAATTTACATCAGTATGTGTTAAAACCGCGGCCTAGGTTTCATTGTTCAGATCTTGTCTGAAGTGCTCTAGGCGAATGGTGGTAACGGCTTGAACAACAGTGTAAATAATAGGGATTTACGTCTACTAATATTTCAATCTATGCAAAGGAACGGTGCGAAGGGGTCACTGATATAAAAAAAACATCATATCTAATTTTTAATGTGTCACTCAAAATTAGTAAATAATAATTCAATCAACGTTTCTATCTTAGTAGAAATATATGTCCGTCGATTTATGACATTCATGCCTCCGTTTATTTGAAGAAGAGTAGTACTGTTGTTTCTAGTGCAATCAAATAACATGGTGAAATTGAAGTCCCCTCTCTAAATCGCGATCTACCATTTTTCTTTAATAAAAATAAAGTCATCTAGGAATTAATCAAATTTCAATATGTTTCTTTCTGAGGAAAGATTGAACACAAAAACAACACTTAGGTCAACTTTTATCTAAAGCGCTTCATAGTCATTAGTCAAGATGCAGTATTCAGTCGAAACTCCATAACTCATAGTTCCATTTATTGAAATCTATCACCAACGCCACGCAAAGCTAACCGATTTATCGAATGAGTTATATTATCATAAGTTAAAAACATCACCATCTATTTGTACCAAGTTACGGTTAACAAGATTTCGTCTCAGTGGATGTCTAGTGCAAAGAAAAGCTCTTCCAAATTAGCAGATTAAGATTTTCCAGATATTGTATCTAAATCAAAACACCTAAATGGCAACGCGGATTTTGTTCGCAGGTAGTATTTTATTTTTTGTGGATGTAACATGTGATAGTCGCCATCTCACAAAAAAAAAAATATTACATTAAGCAAGAAAGGAGAAATGAAATTATTCAACATTCGTAAGGTCTTTGATATCTGCGACAAAAAAAAACGAATCGGACATTTCTTTATTTTTTATAAAAGCTTTCTACATTCTTGTGTCAAACAAATGGAAATCGTTTCACACTTGCCCGGTCCTTTGTTGCACGAAGAAGTTCCCTGTCATGAGAACTGCATAGGCGACCTTCCGATGACCTTCCGACGTAGCAGAGCGCCCGCCTTGCTTCTCTTGCGAAACGTCGCTAGTCGACTGCGGAGTCTATTCGGCCCTTCAGGCAGAGTCATATTCAGCGTGTCGACGCTTCTAGTCAGCTGTCTACACTTCAGTCCGCTCCTTCCTTTAAGGAGGGAGGATGAAGGCTGCGGAGAATCCAGTCAGCGCCTTTTCCGTGGACCCGCGCATGCTCTCTGTAAGGAGAGGAGGACGGCATGTGCACGTCACTCGCACGCGAATGCGGACAAATTTTGATTTGACGACCAACGAGCGCGCGGAAGCGTCAGAGCGCCGACCCCAGATTGGACGGATCAGTGGATAGACGCGAAGGCTAGCCACCTTTGTATTGGCAAACTTCTGCAGGCTGGCGCCGAGAACCGGCACCGCGCCATAAAGGGAGGCGTACGAGCACGTAAAGTCCCTCTATACACAAAACATATTGACATCCTTTGAATAATGCCGCCTGCTATTATTGGAACTATCCAGGTGCCGCTACCGTCGACGCGCAAGTGCGACAGAGCAGAAACTCAGACTTAGGTCGATTATTTCGATAAACCCGAATAGCAGAGAACGTGTCGAGCGCGCGTTATACGTGTGTTATGATTTCCTATGCTTGTTTCCGGGAAACTTTGGTTGGATTCGGATCCACTGCTGACGCGACACTTTTTGTTTTTTTTAAAGATTTATCTGAACGGTCGAGACAAGTTGAAATTGATTCAAAACGTGGAATGTGTCACGAACATGCTTTAATTCAAGTTTACTTTGCGTTTAGCGTTTATCGTGGATGCCTCTAGGGCCTTGAATTATTCCTTGGTTCGTTATGATTCACGCCGTGATGTGAGTTCACGAGGGTTGCTGCGCTTTTTCAATAATGAGCCTGCTGCGCGCGCCAACGGTCGCCAGTGGCGAAGTAAGAACTAAATCTGACTTGCCGCCAATATATGCCTGCGCACTAACTGTGCTGCACTTAGGGCCACTTGCTCCAACGTCGCTGACGTTAACCCAAGACAAGTTTTTCCTAAAGTGGTTTAGCGTCCATAGCCGAGCTTGACCGAGCACGGGCTTAAATTTCGACTGCTCACACAGAAAATCGCGTTTATAGTCACGACCATAGTGAAACGCTGGAGTTGCATAGGAAATGTAGGGATAGACAAAGCGAAGATAGGGAAGAAACTTAGGAACGAACACGACTGGACGAGAGAAATCGCATGATGTAAACAAATCTTTTGTCGCAATAGTCGGCGCAAACTGCTGATTTTTTTTGTTTTGTTTTTTTGCGGGCTTTGTTTATGAGGAGGGAGTGAGACATTAAGTAATTAAATAATTTTCACGTTGACTTTAGGAAACCAAGTATTACAGCTTCAACTATATACGAATCGTCTTTACATATGGGATTGTGTTTCTTTACTGAGAAATTTATTTATATGTTTATTTTGCTACCTTCAGGCCAGAAGCATAACAGAGACACGTGGGGTGTCAACAGAGCAACAACAAGCTTGTACGATTATGGATGAGTTAAGGCAAAACAATTTATTTACAGTACTGAACCGTAACTATTGATGACCGCAGTTTTAAACAAATGATCGACATGGATACTGGCGATGGAGGGGGAGAGGTAGTTGCAATCCAAAAAAAGTCTTGGAAATAAAGGACTGTTGAAATATGTCACTTTTACATTGCTGTTAGCCTGCCATATATAAATGATCGAGAAGGGATGAAGCATATAAAAGGAATGTGAGAAACGACTGACTGAGAGATGGGCTAGTATGGAATATTTTATGGAAGATACTTAATCGAGCTATATTGCGGCGCGAGGCGAGACAAGGCAAAGATAGGTGAGATTTCATAGAAGTGGCAGTTGCATTTTGATTATATTTACTGAGAATAAAACGGGAAGAACAAATGTGTACAGCTTGAAGTGTGTCAATTAGATTTAAATGACTGGGGTTCCAGATAGAAGACGCGTACTCGATCTTGGACAGAACAAAAATTTTAAACAAAGTTAACTTCAAGAGAAAGAAGCAAAAGAACAATTACGTTTTAAAAAGCTAAGAATGTGATTTGCATTATTAATCGCATAGGTCAGATGATATATCCACACCCAGGCACTGGTACGAAGACACGAAAAGATTTGGAACATTTTTAGGATGATGGTTTGTTTCTGACTGAATTATTGCGCAATGCTCTCATTACTTTGCACTTTGTTGTTTTAAGCTCCATATGCCACATTTCACACCGAAGAACGATAGATTCAATGTTTGACTTTAACTGGAACCCATCCAAATCATTTGTAATATCACGGTTGATGACACACTAATGTGAGAAATGCCTGATTGAAGAACGGATGGAATTTTTGAGATCGTTTATAAAGATTAGAAAAAAAGCGATGGGCCCAGGACGGAACCCTGATGCACGCCAGAGTTTCAGAAGAAAGCAGACAGATGCTGGTTTAGGCGGTAATGAACTGAAATCGGTTAGTAAGAAAGCACTTTATCCTGGTCATAAATTTGGTGTTAAAGGTGAGGGTTGTGTAATTTTAACAAAAACAACTCGGTGTGAAACTTTATTGAAGGCTTCAAAAAACTCTGATAAAATGCAGTATCTCTGGGACCGACGATCAAGAACGGAGTGCAGGTCGTTGAAATATAACAAATGATGGATCTCACAGGAGACACTTTTTCAAAAACCGTGTTCACCTGTGTTAAAAAAAACATATATTGTTGGACTCGACAAAGTTAACATGTTGCGAATAATTCACGTGTTCTAGACTTCTGCATTAGACGCTAGTAAGTGAAATCGGTCTGTAATTGTTCGCTGAATGCATATTGCCTTCTTTGTGCAACAGAAACACCCTCCCCACCTTAATTTTTTCGGAAGGACACCGAGATAAAAAGACTGAGTAAATATTCTTGACGGCAAAATGAATAAATATACACTTGTCTTTTTCAAAAAATTTAGAAGTTATCTTACCACACCACTGGGAAAATTTTGAAATTTTCGATAATCCTAGCAATACTCATGGGATCAATTTCAAAATGTTTCACGGGCAGAAAGTTACACTGGGGCAATGACTGCGGTGACATATTTGGCAGACTAGAAAATATGTAACGAACGCCGCGTCCGTATGACTCAGCACATTTTCCACTGGGTGTAACATTCCTGTTTATATTATTCAAGACTTCAGATGAATTCGTGTCAATAACTTGGAGAAATTATTAACCAAAATATTGGGCAAAGTCTGGTTACAAAACACAAACTTAGCATCCTGAATGGCTGATTTGTAAGCGCCAGTTGCGTTATGGTAAACATGTTTTCTTCCAGTCATTCCGTGCCATAATGACTTTGAGCGAAGACGTGTGCGGAAAGTGCTCCGCCCAGTATTTTGGCCGTCAACATCTCCTGGCTTGCAGTAGCATCTGCAAGCGCCGCTTTTACTGTAAATGCCTTAGTGTTGAAGGAGATGATTACGGCGTCTACATGTTCAGCGAAGTGACCAGGTGCAAATGTGCTTTGTGTACAAAGTGTCGTGACTCGGACAGGGCTAGAATTCTCGATAGCGAGCCTATCGTGGTTTTTGTGAGTGCTGATGGCGAAAATCCTGTGGGACCGGACGCTACCGGGAAGTGCGCCTGCGGACTCGGTGGGCTTGTTACGGAGCTCGTAGAAAACAAAAATGAAGCAACTTGTCAGTACGGTTCAATTCTTTCGAGATGGCAATGCTGACATTTGAGGTGACCTTCAAAAATTGAGCCTACAGCTTTCGGAGGTGACGGTTGCCGTGCCTGACGCCAAGCATTCCAGTGAGACTACTGAAAGTCGGCGCACCAGCGTCAAAGTGGCACGAAAGCGCCGCTTCTTCTGCTCGTCGTCCTCAATTGAGGGACAAGTTAGCCGCGCCAAGCTCCGCTGGGCACCGCCAAAACGCAGCCGGTCCTCCCACCCCCGCCGTGCCGTATTTGGGCGATGTCGAACAAGCGGAAGTACTAGACCAACCGGGCGATGGGTACAATGTCGTCAATTACCGCAAGCGTCCTCCGGCGCCAGGAATGGGTGCGAGCAAGAACGCACCTCTGTCTTCTGTGCCTCAACCACCTGCCAGAGGCGCCCTATTCGTCTTGAGGCTACATCCGTCTACTACATGTGAAGAGCGAAGTGAACTTGTGTCCTCCATCTTGGAGCAGGGCTCTTTCACATGCAAAAGGCTTGGTAGCAAATTTGACACGTATGCTTCGTTTCACATAACAACCACCGTTTATAACTTTATTCGTATCAACGATGATTGCGTGTGGGCCGAGGAGTGCTTGTTTAGGCCTTTTTGTGGTCGGTTCTGTAGATTCTGCATCTTCCGTGACTTGAGACAACGCGCGTAACATACAACAATGAATAGCACACAAATCTGTTATCAGAATGTGCGTGGTTTGCGGACGAAGTCCGATAGGTTTTTCGCATCGGTTTTGACCTCAACTTTTGACATATTATGAATCAGTGAAACTTGGCTGACCAGTTTTATATTTAGTTTGAATAACTTTAGCTCCAATTACAAAATTTTTAGATGTGACCGGGATTCGACAGGTTCCTCCTCTACCCTCGGGGAGGCGTGCTTACGGCTCTACGGAAGTCCTTATCGTGCTTTGGGCGGTCTGACCTTGAGATAAATGAATGCGTTTGGACTGAAGTTCAAGTCACGAACGAACTTAATTTGCTTATCGGGAACTATTACTTTGCACCTCGTTCTACTTCTTCCGCGCTAGGTCATGCTCTCAGCCACATCTCTAATTTGGTCGACTTTTGTAAGTGCACCGCTTTAAATATTAGGCGACTTTAATATACCTGTAGTTAACTGGGATTTGAACATGTCCAGTGCAGCTTTGAGCACTGGATGTGAACAGGAGCTACTTGATTTCGTAAATTTTAATGGTTTAGAACAAAGTAGTCGTGCTGTAAATGCTGCCGGTAACGTCCTTGACATTTGCATAATGTTTAAATCAGAGTGGTCTTGCAGAGAGTTGTTGAATATCCAGTCGTTCCTGCTGACAAGTAGCATCCACAATTTTCAGCGGTGGTTTCATTTCCTTTTACTCTCAGATTGGATGCGCGGGCTCCGATGTTTGACTACGCTCGCGGTGACTACCTCGGGTTGTATGCGCATTTGAGAGATATTAACTGGGACACTTTTTACGAGTGTTCTGATGTTGACAGTGTCGTCTCTCGGGTGACAGATCTTTTAAAGTATGCTATGAACCCCTTTATACCGATGAAACGTGGTAGCCGAAGTAAATTTCCTTGGTGGATCTCACGTGATCTCCGGCGGGCATTGACTTCGAAATCGCGTTATAACAAAAAATATTAAGTCAAATGCCAAAATATTCCAAAAGCCGGGAGACGTCATAATTAAAATAATAGCACCGACTTGACACAACAGAAAAAAACAATTTCATTAGACGTTTCGCCTCCCATGCGGGAGGCATCATCAGTAGTTACAGAGCAAATGCAAGGCTCAACCTCAAGTCAACGCTATTTATCAGAAATGTCCGTATAAGCTTCGTGGAGAGGGCTGCGGTTTTCGTATCACACGGATGTGTCCCTGCGGACAAACCACGATTCTATTAGTTTCCGGGGCCCCCATTTGTCCTCCCTCGCCAAATTCGTCGCGGCAGCAAAGTCAAAAGAATGCCCCATTGTCCACGTATGGTCCACAAGTTCAGTCTTCAGTCTCATCGCGTGGGATGCGTACGTGACGTCACGCTTGTGTTCTTTGAGTCTGGTCTCTCTCCTCCGTCCGGTTTCACCTATGTAGGACGCTGGGCAGTCACTGCAGGGGATCTTGTAGATAACGCCCCTCTGGACGTTCGCCGGGGTTGGGTTTTTTGGTTTGGAAACGGAATTACCAATTGTTCTGTATGACTTGAAAACAGTTCGAATGCCAAGGGGCCTTAAAGCGCTACTGAGAGGTTCAGAGACTCATTTGACATAGGGGATGCACACTACATTCTTATCTCTTTCTCTTTCGTGCGGTTGAACATTTTGTTTCATTTGGTTGTTGAGCTCGTCAACAAAACGCTTTGGGTAATAACGTTCCTTTAAAGCTTCCTGTAAATGGGTCATCTCATTTGCGCTATGGAGCTCGTTTCGTGGCACGGTATTTGATCTGCGTACAAATGATCGCACTACTGATTTCTTGTGTTGCACTAGGTGATGGGACAAAAAATCCAAAAAATTATCAGTTTCACATGGTTTGCGGTACACACCGTTTCAAACCTGTGGTTCGTTTTGCCTGTTCTCATTACACATACATCTAGGAAGGGCAACTTGCCCTGCTGTTCTGCCTCGCAAGAAAACTGTATCGCGGGGTGAAAATCGTTAGCATGATCATTATCTAAAATGACGAAAGTGTCATCCACATATCGGCGGTAAAATTTCACTGCGAACGCAACGTTTTTCAGCACTTTCTCCTCAATATGCCCCATAACAAGATTGGCAACATTGACAGATACCGGGCTTCCCATCGGACACCCGTTCACGTGATGATACGTCTCTCCACGAAAGCCGAAAAAAACAGTCGGTCCAAGCAAAAACGCAAGAGTAAAATTATATCATCAACCTGAAGTGACGTGTGTGCTACCAGGCTTTGATCACTAAGTAGACGCTCGCGTGCGACATCAATGGCAACATCGTTAGGAACAATAGTAAAAAGGGAAACTACATCGAAAGAAAACATGCGTTCATTCAGAAGGAGGGTTTGGGCGCGGACCAAATGAACAAATTCTTGCGAGTTCTGCACAAAAGACCATTTTTGCCTATCACCGGCGCCAGTACCTCTACCAAATATTTGACAGGTCGTACGTGGGGCTACAAATGAAGGATACAATCGGGCGCAGAGGACATTCTGGTTTGTGCACTTTAGGTAGGCCGTACATTTTAGGTGTGCATCCGTCGGAGGAAAAAAGGCGGCGGTACAACGAATCATTCATCCTACCCTTCTTTCGAAGCTCCCGAAGGTGATCAACTAATGAACGTTCGGTTTTTCTAGTTGGATCGCGGGATAGTTTGACAAAGTGGATGGGATTACTAAGAACAGTATACATTTTCTGGTCGTAGCCAGTCCTGTCGAGAACCACCGTTCCCCCACCTTTATCCACAGGTAAAATTACAATATATACTAAGTCGTCTGTCTTGGACAAATTGCACTCTTTATTTAAGAAGATACTTCTTAAATAAAGAGTGCTGCCATGAAGCTTTTAAATAAAATAGACCGATGCCAACTGCATGATTCGATTGAGTCTGACCTTAAGCGCTGTCCGGACTGCCTTTGGGAATATGTTAGGCGTGTGTAGGCCATTCAGTAGAGCTGATGCTATAACTCTGAAGACTCAGACAGGTAATGTCTCTCACTCATTCAGTGTGTGCAGTCTCTTTGCAAACACTTCTCATCAATGGGAAACCCTAATGTCCCCCAGTCGAACAACGCAACCCTGTGTTCTGAAAATCCCCGTCTCATGTGAATTACTGTTTTGACTATTGATGACGTTGTCTCGGCCATCAAGAACTTGCGCCAAAAAGTCATGGGGGAAGATTTGGTCCCGGCGTTTATTTTTAAAGGGTGCTCTGATATCTTGGCTTCTGTACTGCATCACATTTTTAGCATGTCCTTAACAACTAGTACATTTTCGTCAGCCTTGAAAACAGCTTTGGTTGTGCCAGTGCACAAATCTGGAAGATGCACGTGTATTGATAGCTACAGACCAATTGCATTACTTTCTGATTTTCCGAATGTTTTTGGAAAAGTCATTTTTAAGCATGTGTGTTTTTATTTTAACCAGAGGCTCAGTCGAAATCAGCACGGTTTCTGTCGTGGACGATCAGTTAAAACAAATCTTTACACTTTTTTGGAGTTCGCGATACCTATAGTTAGGTCCGGTGTTTAAGTTGATGTTATTTATTTGGACTGTTCGAAAGCGTTTGGCCTTGTAGATCACACTTTATTGCTGTCGAAGCTGTTACATATTGGTCTTCTTCGGGCGTCTGCGAATGGTTTGGTAGTTATCTTGGTGAACGCTGAAACATGGCTTCCTACATAGGGTGCAAATCATTCCCTTATCTGTTGAACTCTGGTGTACCAGAAAGGTCGAACCTTGAACCTTTGCTTTTTAATATTTTTAATAACCTTGTAACGAGTGTAAGTGACTCTATGATGCTTCAGTATGGTGACGACCTGAACATTTATCGTAGTATCCACACACCAGTTGACTGTGAATTGTTACAAAATACATTGATGCAATTCATTTGTGGTGCTGTGTGAGCTCACTGGTTTTAAACTCCACCAAATCTAAGGTTTTTTTTCCGTCAGGCAAATCTTGTTGTTCATCCTAACACACTGGACGTCTCTGAAATTTCAATATCTTTTGTTGTGCGTGACCTTGGCATTTTGGTCGATTCACGGCTGTACTTCAACTATCATGTTTCAAATGTTATTAATGATTCCTTGCTCATCCTGGGCATAATTCAACGCATTACCCGTGACTTCCGGAATTACTCCTGTCTACTGAACCTTTTTCGGGCTTTGGTTATTTCACAGTTGAACTTTTGTTCTACGGTATGGAATTCTTTGGGTGTCAGTGAGGTGCTCAGGTTGGAGTGCATACAGAGACGACTTGTGAAAATTGTCTACGATAGCCAAATTAGACGGAATGTTTTTTTGATGATTATGTACTACTTTCGGACACTCTTGGTCTTTCGCCTCTTTCAACTATAGTCGGTGACAAGTCAAGAACGAAGGTGGAAGCTCCTCCCACCCCTTTCCACTTCAGTGGAGCGAACGGTGCAGAGGAGGTCACCTCCTCTCTAGCGTTCGCTCTCCTAAAGTGGAAAGAGGTGGGAGGAGCTTCTACTTCGTTCTGGACCTGTCACAAACTATAGGCGACTAGTTCGTGACATGGTGTTTTTATATAGGTTGTTCAATTCTGTTTTTGATTCCCCAATGTTATTGAGTAGAATCTCAATTCATGTCCCCCAGCGACAAAATAGGTCTACTCCTTTTGTTTACCCCTCTTATCTAGTGTCCAGTCCTCCGCTGACAAGGATGACGCTCATGTACAATAAGCTTTTTAACGCTCACATGAACTTTTTATACATTTTAAAAAGTTCAAAAATAGCTATAGTTGTCAGGATTGCCGTATACTTTGTTTAGTTCAGCACTATTTTATTATGTCAAGTGTAGCCCTAAAAAAGGCCGCTAAAGCTATTTGGGGAACACAGTAATGCATTTATTGATTGATTGACTGATCTCAGCAATCAGGACGAGCTGGGGTGGACGCTATGAGAAATAATGTTTTCTTTTGTTTTAAGCTCTTTTTAGCGTAACAGTAAACTAGGGGGAATGTGTGAGTGATGTTATGGATCAAAGAAGAATAAATTTATTTGTAAGTAAGATCACTTGATTTAGCATACTGGTCCGGTTTTGCAGAACTCTTCGGTTGAAAAGGTTGATAAGGAAGTCATCTAGAAAAAACTAATTGATGATATATAACGTCGACATTTATCTTACCATAATTTCGAATGCGTTTAATCACTTTTGAGTAATTGTGTTTAGGAAATGCTAAAGATATAAGTAATGAGCAATGATCACTGAGTCGTGGCAAGTGAGGCACCGATGAGGAAAGATATGAAAACTACTCAAAACAAGATCAGCAATATTTGCAGAAGTAGCTGTGACTCGTGTAGGCTCAGTGACACGTTGTAGGAGGCTGAAGTCGCTACACTGGCTCCAGAAATCAGAACACTCGTAGGAATGGCAACTTGCAGTCACCATATTTAGATCGTCATGTACGCCATTGACAAAACCAGTAGATCAGTTGTGGGGTCTAATAAAAACCACCAAGGACAACTCGTTTATGCCGTGCGTTGAAGTATACACAAATAAACTCGATGTCTATGACAATATTAACCTTTAAATATTCAATATTATCGCTTGTGCCAATCAGCACTCTCCCACCTACTCTAGGTTTCCTATCGTGCCTATATACCGCGTGTTTTTGCGAAGACTTAAAAATCCTAAACGTTAGGTCGTTTGGAAAAAGGGAAACTGTTTTCGGGAACAAACTACGAGCCACGGCGGACGTCAGGAATTGCCAAAAAAAACATAGTAATTAGCCAGCTAATTAAATGAAATTTGTTAAATAATTTTTAATTAGTGGAAATAGACATATGGTACCAATTACAAAGTTGCTGAGGGTTATCTTAATCGGTCATTTTCAGAGAGAATTTGAGCGCAGTGAGAAGAAGTAGTAGCGCACTAAATTTACCACTCGTGGAGCAGGTACAAGGCTTGGGCTACTAGATAAGAGGCGGAAAAATCGCGCGGGCGCCTTCCCGTAACCGCTAGCCTTGTACTTGCTCCACGTGGCGTAACTTTAATGCGCTACTACTCTTCCCACGCGCTCAAAGTCTTTCCGAAAATGACTGATTCAGTGGTTTTTGATAACACTCAGCAACCTTCTAATTGGAACCATCAAGTCTATTTCCACTAATTCAAAAAGTTAATTAATAAGTTCTAATTAATTAGCTGGGTAATTAGTATGTTTTTGGCAATCCCTGACGTCCGCCGTGGCTGGTAATTTTTTTCCAGAAAAGTTTCTTTTTATTTTTTAAACGCCCTAATGTTGAGGACTTTTGAAAGTCTTCGCAAAATCACCCGGTTACTAAACTTTTTCTCACAAGCAGAAATCTCACCGTCATAAATTCGAGAAAACAGCCAATTTTCCAATAATACACCAATATCAGGAGTGTCAGTATTTGCACAAATTGTCACGTTTGTTCTTGATGCTTCATACGTTAGTAAAATAAAATAAATATAATCAATATATTGACAAATACTTCGGCTGCATTTTGCTTGTTATAAGGTTGTTATGTCGGTAGCAATAGCCGCCGACTCAGCAGCCGCTTTACTATCAGCGTTCACGACTCCTGTCGATGCAACTCGATCGTGAACTTCCATCACGCTATTTCTGTCTAGATAGTACATGAAATATTTTATCTAAGTGTAGTTTGTTGTAGCGCTAAGCTCAAATACTTGTCAGGGCTTCAAACCTTCTCGAATTCGTACAAGCCTTTCCGGGCGTAACGCGTTGCCGGTGCAAGTCACTGACAGACTACACCGCCGCTTCTTTGATTGAAGCCGGGCCCCCAGAACGTTTTCCTTTAGCTTGAAAAATGTTGAGTCTGACAGCTATAAGGCGACATTTGCCCACGGCGAAGGCACCCAATCTGTGCGCAGGAGCTGTATAGTCTTGCGGTAATCTGCAAGTTCGATTCTAGATGAAGCACCTCACTTAACCTTCTTTTGCTATTGATCCGCATGTCTCGGATGAAGTGTCTTAGATTCCGTAAAAACTTAAATTATCCCGCCTAAACCGGTCCTCTAATTCGTCCACTCTTGCACGTAGGAGTGAATTTTCTCTTTTAGTGCAATCGGCATCCAGCTGTGCGACCCATAACTCATTCTGCCAATTGTCGGACATAGTACTTTTGTTTTCAGCCACTGTTAGCCTAGTGCTTACTTGAGCCTGTTGTTTTTCAATCGAATCTTGGATGTTTTTTATTTCACTAACTAACGCCATTAAGCTATCTTAGCCTTCCTCAAATCTAAGGGTGCGAGCATTCATTTCGTGAAGAAGCTTATGCATTTCGTGAAGTAGCTTGCTTTCGCCCTCACCATTAGGTACCGGGTTCAACTCAATATCTCCGCTCAGAACCAAAATCAAGCCACATAACGCATCAACACAGTCGGTCATCACAAAGACAAAATTCTTCCGGGCGAGGCAGCACTACGAGGCACAAACAGTCGCTTCTCATATTTGAATAATAACGACGACTACCCACCCGCAGTTTGAAAACCAGAGGATTAGACGGTGGCCACATGCTTGGAAAGCTGCCTCGCCAACTGATGAAATCGGCGACGAGCAGACGGGACAGTCCGTGAATATTCCGATGATGCTCAAAAGTGACAACCTTTTTACGCTTGCATTTCAAGAGAAAAGAGCCATCCAGCATCAGGGCCTTCAATTGCACCGAACACAATAAGGGCGCACTTGCAAACATAGTTGAAGTTGGCCAAAACATAATCGAGAATAACTAGGCTACAAGATGACTACAAGAATACAATTGTGGGTGAGAATAATGAAGTTCAGAACAGTGATCAGCTTGTCACGGTAACTGCAAAACTGCACCAGAAAAGTTGAAGAGAAGGCAGCTCCAGAGGTCGGACCGTGAGGTGTGGCTTCTTGCATCGACGTTTCTTTGTGCACACGGCAGGGCGACAAAAACGGTTATGAACTCACGTCGTACAACTGTTCCAGCGCCTGTCAATTGGAATTGAGTATGACACAGCGCTGCACGAAGGTAGCTGTGCAACCTCAGCCGTTTTAGTTATTATTTTCATATGGAAGAACGGATTACGTGTGTACGATGACCGGCGCATGGAGGGGCTGACTGCACCCACCGCCATAAAATGGCTTCTAATTAGTTTTTTTTTCGTTTTGTCTTGTTCCCGATTGTGTTGGCGTTTGATGTCATTTTAGCTTAATTTGTTTATACACATGCGACTATTGGAGCAAACAGCCAATGAAAGAGTAATACTAAGCAACTTTAAGAGCTAGTAAAATTGCTTATGTAATTCGTTGGTCATATATACTTACGCTCGTCGTTAATTTTAGTCAAATCCGCAGCAAAACAACTAATCAAATGCAAAGGGAGGATTACTTCTGCCTACTGTCGTACACACTGATAGAAGCTGCCACAGAAAAAAAAAAACATGTGCATGATTCCAAGGTAAACGACAGGTAGAAAACTAGATCAATATTGAGCCGAACAGAAAACAACTGGACAATGTAGCAAGTCTACTGTCCACTCTCTGAGTTTCGCAACTTCAACGTTTTGTCAATCTCAGAAACTGAAAAAAAGACCCGATAATAATGCAGAAAATTTAAAAAAAAGGTGTAAACATTTCTGGTGCGGTTTTGTTTAGAAAATTGAGCAATGAAACATTATTTAGATTTTATGCGTGGCAGTAAATATATTTAACTGTTGTCAGCGTTAAAGGCCTTTGCCTATAAATTTGGTAAACACTTGTTTTGTCCAATTGTTATTTTTTCATTGTGAGCCGCTTGGAGTGTAGAAGCACAATTCGTTCATGTAGAACATCTATGAATAATGTGGTCTTCTCGCATGAGAGTTAAATTAGCAAAAGCGAAACCAACTTGATACAAATGAAAAAGGCCAATTGGATCGATTTCAATAATCTTTTGTTAAACTGGGCATACTACCAGCTTGACCAATTCCATGAGCACATTCTCCAGTTCCACTGGTGTGACTTGTTTAGATACCGTGAGACCAGTTTCATTGCCAGTTGTAAATATTTAACTGCCAGTTAGAATAGTTCGACTACCAGTTCAAACTGTTTGGCAGTCAGCTTGAACATTATGACACCTGTGTCCCAAGGTGAAGCTACCAGTTTTGCCCTGTTAACTACAAGTTTCAACTGTACAATTGACAGTTCAGCCAACTCAGCTGCCACCTTGGCAGTTCATTTTCCAAGTTGGACCAATTTCGACAGTTTGATTTCCAATTTGCGCTGTTCAGTTCCACTAGAACTAGTTCATTTCGGGTTTCGCCTAGTCATATCCAAACTGGTTGTAAATCGTTCTTTTTTCAGTGGGAAAAACATGTTCATTTTTATGTCTCTAGCTGAAACAGACATTTCGCACTGAAACGTCGCTTTCTAGTGCGAGGCTCGTGCCACAAAGCCCCCAAAATATGTTGAGAGAACGCGCATACGAATAAAAAACATAAGCGAACTATGGAGTAACAGCGGCCTTCAGCGGGCATTCTGGGTCCAATAAAATACGAGCTTGAGCCAAGGATTATAGCATAGCGGCTATTCCCCGCTATTCCTTTGCTCACCCTTTCTTCGATCTGGCAACATGCCTGAACACTGGCTGTTGCTTGTATTGACTGGACCAGAGAATTCCTATGAACCACCATGGGATATCAAAGCTTGGCAGAGACATTGCTACATTGGCCATCTCGGACCAAGGAAAATGAATAGACAGCCAGGGTACATCAAACACTAGCAGCGGCCTGTTTACCCTGGCCATCACCCTATTGAAAACGCTTTTTTACCGGAATTTTATTTGCAGTAAACTATTATTTTACTGGATTATGGGAGTCTTTTCACTTCCGATAAAGCCGAAATTTACCAGAATGTCACGGGGTGCTTTACCGTAATGTCACCGGCAGTTTTACCGGAATATCATTTCTAGTAAACCATTTATTTTAATGGATTATGGGACTCTTTTACTGCCAGTAAAGCCGGAATTCACTGGAAGTCATCCAGATTCACCAGAAATTACCGAAAGTCACCGGATTTGCCGCAATTCCCAGGAACCTCTTGTGCTTTTATTTTGTTTTTTTCGGACGTCAACGGAAGGCATTTAGGAAGTAGCCTGTAAACCGTGGGTGGTATATGTTTACCAAATGCTGGACGATTCGGTAACAATTGAAGTGGTTAGCCCATATAGACCAAAAGGTTCCATGTGTTTATTTAATAGGGTCGATACCAGTGAAACAATTTGTACAGCTGTAGGCAATAGCAACCAGACAAAATAGGAACAAACGAGTTCTTTTGTCGCAAAAAATATCTTTCAAGCTACTCACAATGCCTTTGGGTAAATTTCTAGCTCTACGGTAGTTCAACTAATAAAACCGAGCAGGTGCATCCCACGGACACACACGCACACACTGTCATAGCACGTTTAGCGAAAACCACGAACGCGCGGAACGAACCTCGGCCGCCCTTGAGAAATCGCGGGTACAGTCACGATGTCGTTCCTGATGCCGTCGCCGCGGGTACACCAGGCGGACACATACACACTGTCAGTAGCACGCTCACCTAAAACCACGAACCCGCGAAACGAACATCCTCCACCGTTAAGAAATCTTCGGCACAGTCTTTTTTGCTCGCTGGATGCTTCTGAAGCCGGATGGACAAAAAGGCGTAAGAAACTGGTCTCTGAAAAATATTTTATTTTCATCTGCACACCCAGCTGCTTTGGAAGATACAGTTCGCATACATGGGACGAATGCCGAGACTGAGCGTCGTTCCTGGCCGGCCGTTGCTCGTTGACGGACAAAGGAACCGCTTTTTTCTAAAGTGTCAGAAAAATGACCCTCTCACATTTTTCCCACGAACCCAATGCGAGGGAGAGAGGGTGCGTGGGGACTCGTCCTTGGTGCGTTCAAGGCTCCATAGTAACACACCTAGTCCCCGGCTCCTCTCGGCTTCCTCCTCCCCTCGCGTCGGCTTCGAGTGAAGTTTCGTAAGTATGGAAGCGAGTCACCCGTTTCGGGTAATATTTCTAGCAAAACCGGGTCGTCGGCTAAACGAAAATGGCTGCCGGTGACATTCCAGCGAAATCTGGAAATTCGCTGCGGGCGAAATTTCAGCGAAATCTGTTTGGCGGCAAATTAGAATAATCCAGCAAAGTCTGGTAAACTACGCTGGTTTCGGATGAAAACAGGTGAAACTGCCCACCTTTTTGCATCGTCAAAACCGTTAGCTGCACGCACTTCATGATTGCAACGTCGTCCCGAGCAAAAACTCGCACTCACAAAAACACCGCTGCATTGGCGGCCGCCAATACAAACTCAGTCCCCCTGCTCGTCTCAGCTTTATGCCTTTAGCCGTTCCCTTTGCGTCGACTTCCAGTAAAGTTTGGCGTCCGGCAAACGAGATTGGCCTCCTCTCGGATTCCAGCGACGAGTAATCGAAAGCGGTTCTGGTAAAACTTCCAGCGAAAGTGGCTGCCGGTTATATTTCCACTAAAGACGCGCAAACTACGCTGGTTTCTGGTGAAAATAAGTGGAAATTAACCCACTTCCACCTAATGTTACTGGACGTTTTTGTATATATATGGGTGATTTCATCTCAAATCGGGCAGGCAAAAAGGGTCTAATTTTTAATTTGTTACTATAAAATATATATTTTGGGGGCAGTTCTCAAATGAAGGAGGGCGCAAAGCGCATGTTCCCCAGATTTTTTGGTTCTCGAGTTACGAAGCGTGGAAGCCGCATTTGCAGAAACTAGTATTTTTGCCTGCCGTCGCATGTCGCGCGTTTGAAACCCTCTGCTGGCGCTAGTGTTTTTTTACACCCTTCTATCTTTCCCCCTCATTTAATAGGTACTATTAAGAAACCTTGATGTATTGAAATATTTTTAGGAATTTGAATATTTTCTAAAAAAAATTGTCAAACTCGTCACTCCGGTCGCTTTTTGGTCAAATTCGACAGGTCAATATTTTGTCTGTAATTAAGGTAAATTTTCTTTTTTGGCTCAACAGAAAGCCCAAAGCAGGCCCATTATAGATAAAATAATATCATTATGTAGTAGCAGCTCCGCTACCTTCACGTAAGCTCTGTAAGAAATAACAAATGTTGGAAGTTTTTAATCGATTTTCTCAAAAACATCTTTTCTAAATTTTTTTTAAAAATTATTTTAGATATATCAGTTGACTCCAAGACAAAACAATCTAAAATGTAATATTTTGTTTGTATGTCCCCTATTTGAGCCGCAAACCAGTGAAATGTGTGAATATTTGTTATATTTCACAACGTTTACGTGAATGGGAGCGGAGCGGCTACTCAGCAAATCATAATGATATTACTATAGCTATACTGGGCATGCTTAGGCTATCTAAAAAGCTAAAGAAATAAAATGTACCTTAAATGCAGACAAAGTAATGAACTGTCAAAGTTGACCGAAAATCAACCTGAGTGACGAGTTTGACATTTTTTTAGAAAACAATCAAATTATTAGAAATACTTGAATACGTCAAGGTAATCTTATAGTAGCTATTAAATTGGGGGAAAAATTAAATGGGTGTAGAAAAACCACTAGCGCCAGCAGAGGGTGACAAACATGCGACCTGCGACGGCAGGCAAAAACACTAGTTTCTGCAACTGCGGCTTCTACGCTTCGTAACTCGAGAACGAAAAATCTGGGCAACATGCGGTTTGCGCCCTGCTTCATCTTAGAAAAGCCCCGAAAACATATATTTTTTTCATGAAAATGACAAATTTGACCCTTCCAGGCTGCCCGATATGGGAGGTCTCATCTCAAATCGGGCAGGCTAAAAGAATCTAATCTTTAATTTTCACAAAAAAAAAATACATTTTTTGGGGGCATCTCTCAAATGAAGGAGGGCGCAAACCGCATGTTCCCTAGATTTTTTGTTCTTTAGTTACAAAGCTTAGAAGCCGCAGTGACAGAAACTAGTGTTTTTGCCCGCCCTCGCGGTTTGCGTGTTTGACACCCTCTGCTGGCACTAGTGTTTTTCTACACCTGTTTAACTTTTCGCCCTCATTTAATAGGTACTCTAAGGACGTATTCAAGTATTTCTAATAATTTGAGTTTTTTCTAAAAAATGTCAAACTCGTCACTCAGGTCGATTTTGGTAAGTTTTGACAGGTCATTACTTTGTCTGTACTTAAGGCAAATTTTATTTTTTTGGCTCTATAGAAAGCCCTAGGCATGCCTAGTATATATATAGTAATATCATTATGATTTGCTGAGTAGCCGCTCCGCTACCTTTACGTAAACGTTGTGAAAAATAACAAATATTCACACATTTCGCGTGTTTGCGGCTCAAATAGAGGACATACAACCAAAATATTACATTTTTAGATTGCTTTTCTTTGTAAATAGCTAGTATATATAAAACATTTAAACAATAAAAAGTTACAAAATTGAGGTTTTTGAGAAACTCGACTTCAAAGTTTCAAAATTGCTTATTTCTTACAACGTTTACGTGAAGATAGCGGAGCGGCTAGTCAACAGATCATAAAGATATTATTATATCTATAATGGGCTTGTTTTGGGCTTTCTGTAGAGCCAAAGAAAGTAATGACTATGGCTGGGCGTCGATTAAAACTTTTAACCCGATCAATCGGCACCCTTTAATCGATTAATTAATCGATTAATCGGTCTCGTTTATTTCCATGCATAATAATATTGCTTAAAAATAAAAATTGCATCTTTTTTTTTTGCTGAATATGTGGGAAACGACGCAATAATTTTGATAATGAATCAACTTCGATGTACAGTCGAGAACAGTTCAAAAACACTATCACTCACAGATTACTACTTCAGCTCCATGATACAAAAATGTTCGTTGATATTCTCCGGGATGGGCGGCTTCCTTTGATTGCTCACAGCAGTCTCTGCTGCGCTAAACGGACACTCGTACGTCATTGAAATCGGCGGGACATGCACTTCTGCACTTGTATGAAGTTGCAAATCTCTCCCTTACAGTTTACCTTAAGTTAATATTTCACCTAAAGCTTTTGCTTCATATATGTGTGCTCGTCCATGTCTGCTTGGTGAAAGCATTTAATTTTTATTTAATTTTCGTTCGTCAATTTTTTTACCGATTAACCGGTTAAACAAATTAGTCGCGATTAAAGCATTATTCGATTAATCGGTAGGTTAATCGATCAATTGCCCGGCCCTAGTAATGACCTATCAAAGTTGACGAAAAAGCGACCGGAGTGACGAGTTTGAAATTGATTTTAGAAAACAGTAAAAGTTTTTAAAATATTTGAATACATCAAGGTATCTTTGTGGTACCTATTAAATGAGGGGGAAAGGTTAAAAGGGTTTAGGAAAAACAATAGCGCCAGCAGAGGGTGTCCAACACAAGACCCGCGACGGCAGGCAAAAACACTAGTTTCTGCCACTGCGGCTTCTACGCTTCGTAACTCGAGAACTAAAAACCTGGGGAACATGCGGTTTGCGCCTTCCTTCATTTGAGGAATGCCCCCAAAACATATATTTTTTTCGTGAAAATTAAAATTAGATCCTTTTAGCCTGCCCGATTGAGATAATAAAACACCCATTATATATACGTATGTGGGTAATTTCATCTCAAATCGTGCAGGCAAAAAGAGTCAAACTATTTTTTTCGCTGAAAAAAATATATATTATGGCGTCGTCTTCAGAAACTTAGTAGCCAGAAATCGCAAGTTCGTCGAATTTTTCGTTCTCGACTTAAAAGTTTTAAGAGGCCGCGACGGAAAGCAGTGTTTTTCACATCCGTCGTGGGTCGGATGTTTCGCTCGATCTCCCGTCGTGGATTTTCAGTCCACATTATATTGACATTTTTCAAGCACTCTGTGAGCACATTCAAAACGCTCTAAGACAATAAAATAATTTTAAGCGTATTGCTTTTTAAAAAAAATGACAAAAACGCCTTTTTGGTCAATTGTTGACGAACTTTGACAATTAAATACTGGCGATCTACTTGGGTTACATTATTATTTTTTATGTTCACAGTGAGCCCAAAACACGCTCTTTATATATATTATTAAATGACTCGGTTATATAAAATATCCTTTGTGAGACGTTTACGTCAATGTTGTGCAAAAACCAAAAAGTACAATTTTTGAAATCAATTTTATAAAAAAAACATTGTTTATTTTTTATTTTTTTTGCTAAAATGTAGATATGATAGTTGTCTGAATGAAAATCAAGTCGAAAAAGTGTGTATTTTGTTTGTATGTTGTATATTTAAGCATCAATTTCGTACAAAAACGTATTTTTAAGGCTCGAAGTAGAATTGGAAATTGCACGTCTTGACAAACTTGGAAATATTTTTGCCTTTTTTTCAACGTTCCCGCATAAAAATGAAATACAGTAGTTCCACCCTGTTATATTTATTGATTATTTAAATTTTATTATAGGCGGCAAGCTACATTGGAGTAGTTCAAAAGAGTAAGCAACACTTTTAACAGACCAGCAGGCGTCGTAAATTTTTAATGTGTAGAACTCGTCAGACGTCGCATTTATTTGTTGCCATCATTGGCCTATGTGAACGTCCCTTCCTTTCTAAACCAGCAGATGAGCACGACATTTCGCGCTCGTTGTGTTAGATAGGACGGCCCGTGACAGTAAAGCGAGCAGCGCACCCTGTGTCACGAGAAGTAAAATGGTAAGAATGTGTCGTTGACGCGGCGAACAGTGACGGCCTCCGAGTGGGAGTCATTCAGTCAGAGTATTGCACAAGAGAAAGCAAAGGAATTGTTGCCTGAAAGGATGAGCACACCACGGCCTTACAATATCGACGGTCAACAACAGTTCTGCCGGCCAAAACAACGCCACGTGCGCGCTAAAACCGGCGGCGCGGGACAAAAGCCCGCAGCTGCACACACGACACACGAAGATGGGCCGTTTTCGTTAGGGATGTGGGGAAATTTTGAAACCAGCCATCAGTGCACGCGTGAAACGATACCGCGTAATTGCCCAAGCTTCGAGCGCCCTTTCGCCGCGCGCGCAGCTGAACAAGTAGGCAAGCGCGATACCCGTTAGGCCACGAGCGCGCTGCCTATGGCCGTTCTCTATCTCTCTCCGTGGAGATCCGATAGCAGCGAAGGGTTATCTCTTTTGTAAACAGTAAAGCCCGGAGACTGACATTAAAACGAGCGTGTTGGTAAACATACTTGTGTTTATTCTGCCCGGAGACTTGTTGCGTCGAAGTCATCCTCTTTGTCAACTATAACCGACTGTGAAGAGCGGTCTTCTACGAAGATGAAAAGTTAGCGCTGGCTGACGTGTTCTTTTGAAGAAGGAAAGGGGAAAGAGAAAGTTTGAGTAACTGCAGTAACTACATCGAAAGCTCCTTTCCTGATATGAAGCTCGAGGCATGTTACGTCTCGGTTACCTTCTCGCGCATCGCTGCTCGAATCTATTCTTCACTTTGTTCCGCACAGCCCTCGTGGATGTGCGTAATAGAGTGAAGATCAGATTTGAGCATCATCTGGACACCGTCATCCTGCCGGGCTTCAGTGCCATGGGACTGGACTCGGCGTCGGTCAGTTAAGACTTTTTTTTTTTAATTTCGTATGTGTTTCTTCGCCCCGCAGAACTTTGTTTCTCGGGTGCGGCTTTGCGAAACGTTTTTTTTTAAATGTTTTCTTATTACCTGTTTGTTAACATTGTTTAATTGTTGGGTGAATTTTGTCAAGGCGTAGCGGCCCGACAGTGCTGTAGGGAGCGTGTTCGCAGCCATTTGGTTGTGTCCCGTTTAGGGGATGCCTGGAGGAGTTGGTATTTGTTCTTGCCTTGAGCGGCTGAGTTTTTCCTTTTTTATAATTTTTTTTTATTTTTTTGTTTTACCTTTACGTGTCGTCGACTTCTTTGTCTGGCTTTTCAATAGGCGTGGACCTATCGCCTTGCCAAGCTCGATCCTAAATCTTTTATTCTTTTAACGCAGTTTTCGTTAAGATCCCAGTTCGGCAATTTTATTCTTCTTTATTTATATTTATTTTCTACCCTCTCCGTGACAATCTCTCCATGTGTTTCGGACCTTTTTTGTGTCATCACTTTTGTGTAATACGGAAGTGAAACGATATTTTCTGGTGATCTGTGCGATGTGCGGTGAACAAATCCTAGCGTTTGGATTCGGAAAGTAGTGCATATAATATATCAATGATGTGGTGACTTTCTATGTCTTAGTAATATGACAGCTAATTGCTAGCCATGCTAGTTTACAGTCAAAGGTTTATAAATAGAAACAATACAACTCATCTGCCACTTAGATATTGAAGGTCTACTAGGCCTGCTGATTTGGTTAGATATGTTTCTCGTGGTTTACCGCTCTTATCACAGCATGAATAACTTACAATATTACAAAATACGCTTATAATTGATTACAAAATGCAGATGAAAATTCAAGAAAACGTTTTCACAATTCATAGAAACGCACGGGTAACTATGTCTGACTTGGGTCTTGCAAAACGAGGACGTATTTTTCCGATGTTGAGGCTTAAATATAGAACATAAAAACAAAATACACACTTTCTTGACTTGATTTTTGAGTAGACAACTATCATATCTACAATTGAACAAAAAATATTAAATGCGTGTTTTTTTTTAAATCGATTTTAAATTTGGTATTTTTTGGGTTTTTCGCATAACGTTAACGTAAACGTCCCACAAAGGATATTTTATACAGCTGAGTCATTTTGTAATATATATGAAGAGCGTGTTTTGGGTTTTACGTATACATAAAAAAATATTGATTTAACACAAGTAGATCGCAAGTATTTAATTGTCAAATTTCGTCAATAATTAACTGAGGGGGCGTTTTTGACATTTTCACAGAAAAAAATCAAAATGCCTAAAATTATTTCATGGTATTAGAGCGTTTAAATGTGCTCACAGAGTGCTTGAAAAAACTTAAATATATAATTTGGACTGAAAATCCACGGCGGGAGATTGAGCGAAACATCCGATCCACGATGAATGTGAAAAACACTGCTTTCCGCCGCGGCCTCTTTTAATATTCGTAAGTCGAGAACATAACATCTGACGAACTTGCGGTTTGTAGCTACTGTGTTTTTAGAGACGACGCCATTACATATATTTTTTCAGCGAAATTAAAAATTCGATTCTTTTTGCTGTACGATCTTAGATGAAATCACACCATACAATATATATATATATATATATATATATATATATATATATATATATATATATATATATATATATATAGAACCACTGCACCAGGAAAGGATCACCCATTTACTTCTTCTCTCTCGCTCTACTAAAAAAGTTTCAATTTTAAAATTTCACCGTAAGTTTTTAGTTATTCTTAAATTTTATTCATACTACATTTTTTGTTTCCTGAGACAAGGAAATATGGGTGCCAGTTGTTGTAAGGTAGGGTACATGACTATGGCGCTATAAGATAAGTAAATAAACTTCGACTTCCCAATAAACTTCAGCAGGGAATCAAGGATTGCATTTCAATATAGTTCATCTTCGGGCAAGCCCAGGCTTCTAGTGAGGTGGGTTTGTCTTGGTCGGGTTGTTGCCCCGAAGCCTTTTTCCGTTGTTTTTGAAACATCTGCACGCTCATCGCAAGACGCTGAATGTTGCCGCTTTATCTTCTGTGTCTTCTGTGCATGGCTTGCACACTTTTCCTACACTACATAGTAGCCCGAAAATTGAAATTCGTAAGTAGTCTTCAACGGATAGACATTTAAGAAGAGGAGAATATCAGGACAAGCGAGGATGTCAGAGCGCGGAGCTTTGATAGGAATGATTACTAAGACGCAAAGAGTAGCTGTCTTCGTGTTTACGCAATTTTGGAACATGCACGAACACAAGACACCGGTGGCGCACGGCATTCAAATGCCTTTGAAGGATGAGTAGAGACAAAGGCAGCTTGTCTTTGCGTCTAGCTGATCATTCCAGTGAGAGTGCGGCACTCAGATGCACCTGCGTGCTTTCGTCTCCTTCTCTGCCTCAGTTTTTCGTCGTATTGAAGCCGCAGGCCTGATGACTGTGCATATAGGCAAAGTTGGTTTTAACGGGCACTTCTGAAGTACATGTTCTTGCAAAGGAAGCGCGCTCGCATCCCTTCGTAAAATCGCGCTAAAGAAAACTTCGAAACCGTAGTCTAAAACTGATCATAACACAATGGACGAAATATAACATCTCTGCCCTACATTTCTGCCCCCAGATGAAATACGCCATACGGGAGGCCAGGAAGGTCCACAGAGCTGGCATTGGATGGGCAGTCTACGACATCCAACTGGGTGACCTGTCGAACGAGTGTACAGATAAACCATTTGGAAGACTTGAAACTATTCGGACGGTAATCGATAAAGCCATGGAAAGGTTTGAAAATGAATAAAATTCGAAAAGTTTTCGTCTCGTCATTCTTAAAAAGAATACATTATACTCTTTCATATTTATTTATTTTCAGCATAATTCCAGCCGTAAAGCCGAACAGACAGGAATTTTAGACCAGGACCACTTTTACCAAGACCACAAGACTCCAGCACTGCAAGCGTAAAGCCCTGAAAAGGCCTTTTTACGCTGCAACCATGGAAAACGCGCGAGAAGCCGAGAGCGTTCCGTCGCCATTGCTCCAAGGGCTGCTCATTTCAGTGTGCACTGCCATTTGCTTAGGCCGCTCGAGACATGGCCTCATGCTCCGCTGACGCTACTGCAAGACACGTAACACATCAAGGGCTTTACTGCGTGCACAGGTGAAGGCAACGCCAGGCAAGGGAAGAAACGACAAGCACTGGGAAGGCTGGGGGCGACGAGAAAATTATCGTCTCCTCTCTAACGTTCCTAGTTATCTACCTTGTTTTCTTCTCGCCCTCCGTTGCCCTCCTCTCCCGTCCCGCCTTCCTATTGCTCGCCCTTCCTTTCTTCGCCTAGCGCTGCCTTCGCCTCGACTGCGCACGACTAGTGACTTAAAGTATAGTCACTTCCGGCACCGTTAATAAATGCAGACTTTAAATGAGTTCATAATAAAGCGATGAGGCAAAATAAATTTGTTCTGTTTAATTATAGTAGGGTTATTGAGGTTGCCATATGTAACATAAATCAGAATATCAATAAAGAAACTACCATGTAGCAATTAAGGTCGTCTTCCAGTCGAGTTAACACTATATTGGCTTTTATATGCAGAAGGTTAGCCTTGAACTTCAGTAGGTAGGCAGAGTTTGTAGCCCTGTAAACTAAACTACCGAGCGGCTAAATTTTAGTCCCATGTGGCAGTTCAGGCAGACTATTACAATATGACGGGGAAGCCATGCATGTGGTGCATATCCCAGATGGTCGAATTAATCCTCTCCACTGGGCGACAGAATCGGCACATCACCCAAATTGTTTGCCAAGCCTATCCACCCCCAAATTTACCATCTCAGATTTTATTTTAAAAAAATTGTGGGCACTTAGGTTGATGTAAAAGTGCCCTACCCAATATATTTTTGCAGTAAAAAATGTTTTGCTTTTTTGGCGACCACTAAGTTTTGAAACTAGGCTTTAAAATATTACTGTTTTTAGTAACTAACTAGGTCCCTCTAAATGCCCAAATAGTTACTTGTATGTATTTTCTACCTTTTCTACCAATTCTGTTGCACTAAAATCACCTTAAATGCCAATATTTAACTCTGAGAACATAGTAGAGCTTCATGACAGGGACGAAGAGTAGGAACGAGACAACACAATGCGCTTAATTCAACTGGTTTAATCGTCAAAAAATCAAGGGTATAAATACTCTGCATCATCGCGCCATTTAATCAATCCCATGCCACGCCAATGATTGCAAGATCTGTATCTTTGTCGCCCCAATCGATCGACGCCACGCTGACACATCGATCCCAATATTTTTGTTTATCAGGTCTGCTTCAATAATTTCTTTACCGTCTTATCTTTATGGTTTCTGATAACAGTGCACAAATTAAATTCAGGTTTGCACCCACAGTCATGGCAGTGCATTGAGAAATGGCCGTCACGCTGTCCGTTCACTTTTTGGTTGTGTTCGCGCAAACAATCATTTAGACATCTTCCCGCCTGTCCCAGTACTTTTTTCCGCACGAAAGTAGGATCTGATAAACGACTTTTTTTGCGCATTCTATAAACGGGCTATGATGCTTTTTCACGCAGCCAACCGGTGGTTTGCGTTACGGGTCCGTCAGTTTGCACAACTTGGCAAGTTTTTCCGGTGCAGAAAAAAACACCCGAGCATTTACGCCATTTGCTCGGGTGTTTTTTGTTTTTTTTTTTTTGCACCGAAAAAACTTGCCAAGTTTTGCAAACTGGCGGATCCTTACCGCAAACCTCCGGTTGGCTGCTTGAAAAAGCATCATAGCCCGTTTATTGAATGCGCCAAAAAAAGTCGTCTATCAGATCCCACTTTCGTGCGGAAGAAAGTACTGGGACACACGGGAAGATGTCTAAATGATAGTTTGCGCGAGCACAACCAAAAAGTGAGCGGACAGCGTGACGGTCATTTGTCAATGCACTGCCCTGACTGTGGGTGCAAACCTGAATTTAATTTGTGCACTGTTATTAGAAACCGTAAAGATAAGACGGTAAAGAAAATTAATAAAGCAGACCTGATAAAAAAATATGGGGATCGATGTGTCAGCGTGGCGTCGATCGATTTGGGCGACAAAGAGACACAGTTCTTGCAATCATTGGCGTGGCATGGGATTGATTAAATGGCGCGATGATGCAGAGTATTTATACCCTTGATTTTTTGACGATTAAACCAGTTGAAGTTAGCGCATTGTGTTGTATCGTTCCAACTATTCATCCCTGTCGTGAAGCGCTATTGTGTTCTCCTAGTTTCAGTGCCAACTCGCCCAAGAATCCCCATTACACAACGATATTCAACTTTTGTCTCTCGAGGATTGTCAACGGTATCAAACATACATTTTTGATGTATTACTAGCACTTGAATTTAAGTTTATTATAAAAAAATATGTTCCATATAATATTAATTGTGGTGTTTCGAGGAAAAAATTACCAATCCTGAAAATAGCATAAAAAAGACCAACTTTCAGATAAGAATAAGGGTGTGAGGTTGTCTGTCTAAAATTTTATTGTCAATGGCAATACGTAATTTGAAACCCGGACATCAAATAGGCAATGTTAGAAAAAACGTTGTGTATAAACGCGAATAATTAATTTTTGAAGTTCGGTTGCCGCACGCTCGCGTTCATATCTCGAGGCGTCGAACAGCGGCGTGTTGCAGCGCCGACGTCGCGGGGCAACGAAGCAGACGGGTTCGCTACGCAACCGCGGAAAGCAGACGGGTTCGCTAAGAGGCGTGCAAAGAAGACGGTAGAAACTAAAAAGTGGGTGTGATTATCGTCTCCTAATCCCAGAGTGGTATTACATGATTGATACCCCTTGAAATACTTGGATTATGTCACTGATATTGTGAACAATAAAAAAGCGAACTTCAATATTGAAACCTCAAATGAACGTTTATTGTGGCGAACTTGTGTCGAGGAACATAGTGTAACAAAGACCCTAAATACTTTGACGGAGCGACGGAAGGACGACTGTCTCAAGCAGTCACGAGAAGCTTCTTTTGTAAGCCTGTGAGGATCTAGAAGCTCCCGAACACCAGCAAACAAGATTCTGGAGTCATCAGGAACATTCTAGTAATGCAAACAAAAGAATGATAAAGGCGACCAGCGCTGGCAGGGATAAAACCCCAACTAGCGGCGTGGGAGTCACGCTGCTGACTCAGCTATTCTCACGCGGTGTCACTTTCCTATTGAAAAAATGCATCGTGCCGATGCAACGTAAAATAAAATTTCCAACTCAAAACAAGAGAAGGGCAATTTACGGAGTCACCTGAAACAGATATTCACAGTCCTTTTGAACATAGTTCAGTTCGAGTCCGACGACGTAAATCACCTTCGGGTCGCAGAGGGCGGCGTGACGATGTTCATGTTCCGTCGTGCATCGGCTTGCAGTTTAAGTCCCTCCGGTAGCGAGTAACAATGAGGCGAAAGCGCGACTTTTCCTCGCCTCGATGATAGATTTGTCTTCAGATTCACACTTGGTAGCCGGGCTAGAACTGGGCGTCGTGGCGACAAAGATTGTACCTGCCATCGTCAAGAAGTTGTGCGGCTTGAATCAAAACGCGGCCGAGCTGGTAGTCTTCCTCCGCTCGTCGAGTGACGAACCAATTTTTTTCCATTTGGCTTAAACCTCTTATACCTCGAGTGGCACAGGTTGGAGATAACTTTATTTCGCGGTTTTGTTTCTACTCTCTACTTAAAATTCAGTGACGAACCAAGCGTTGTCGTCGTATTTATCTTCGTGGTCGACATCACACTCCTAATCGGTATCATCATCGTGCTTGTCGTCAAAGTCGTCTTCAAAGTTGTAGTCGGGGTTGTTATTGAAGACATCGTACGGGTCGTCTTTGGGTCGCCATGGAAGTCGGCCGTCAGGTTTGCCGTCAAAGTGGTAGTGGGGATCGTCGTCGATGTCGTAGTCCGTCCCCGGTGTCATCGTCAGTCTCGCCGACAAGGTCGAAGACACTGTTTGTCCTCGAGGCTGTAGTCAAATTGGCAGTTGACGTCTTGGTTTTTGTTTGGAGTCGTCCGTTTAATAGTTGGCGTCGTCGAAGTTGTTAATATGTTATCGTAGAGATCGTAGCCAGTGGCTTTGTCGAGTTTGTAGTCCGGGTCGTTTTCGAGACCATAGCTGAGGTCGTCGTTCATGCCCAGTTTCAGCCGTCCTCGCATGTTTTCGGGGAGTCGCCTTCACGGTCGTCGTTTTCGAAGTTATCTTATTCACAGGTGGTACGCATCGTGCGCATAGTTTGCGTTATCCCCCAGTTCCACAAAAGGTCACGAATAAAAACAAACTTGTGCAATAAAACTTTAAATGAACGTTTAATGCGGCCAACTTATGCAGATAACATGAAGTAACAAAGACCGATCATACTTTGGTGGTGACGGAAAGACGACTGATTCAAGCAGCCATGCGAAGCTCCTTTTGTAAGCAAGTGGGTATCTAAAAAGTTCCGAGCCCGAGCAAACAAGATTCTCGACTCATCTGCAACATTCCAGGCATGCAAACAAAAGAAAGATAAAAAGTAGAAGGGCTGGCGGGAGTGAACCCCAGCGAGCGGCATGGGTGTCAATGACGCGGCTGACCAAGCTATTCGCACGCCGCAATACGAAGGGTGAATAGCAGTGGCTCAAGCACAGACCCCTGAGTCACTCCTAATATAACGAAGAACTTTTGTGACATTCTATTTAACTGAACAAGTACCTTTCTACCAACGAGATAGGCTTCAAGCCAAGGCAGGATTTGATCGCTGTTAAGGACATACTTTATTTTACAAAGTAGCTTCACATGATATGCAGGTTTTAGGGGCGAAGCTCTTTAGGGTCTAGCCTTGTCCGTCCGTCCATCAGGCCGGCGTCCGTGCTCACATAAAAAGACAAAAAATGTTTGCGCAGTCGGCAGGATTCGAACCTGTGCGGGGAGAGCCCAATGTATTTCTAGTCCATCGCCTTAACCACTCGGCCACGACTGCGGGACGAGTAGGGGTTCTGATTTGTGGTAGTAACTCAGGAGCTGGGGTTTCTGTCATGCATGAAACGTTGCAAGTAGCCGCTCAACGTCTATACAGGAGAAGGCGCTGCGGTCAAATGTGTATATAATCGCGTTACACTTTGCATGCATTGGCTCAACGTTTATAGACAAGAGGGCGCTGCGGTCAAATTTTCAAATGCGTATATAACCACTTTCCATTCCACACATTCTCTTTCTGACATGGACCGTTGACTTAAGCGCTGGAGATGCGTTCCCACGGCTTCTAGCGGATGCAAGATGATCCGCTAGAATAACCCCTGGCTCTGCATTTTACCGACCTTAAAGCAGTAATATTGAAGTCGAAACGCAACCCGGAACTCAGCACTACCTATGAGCAATAAAACAAAATGCGCACCGTCAGCACTACCTATCAACAATAAAATCAGTATCATCAGCACCACCAGACCTTCGCCCCGATCAATATCATTCACCACGTGGAAATGCGGTCATTTTTTATTTTTTTGTTTACTGGTTTGACAGTGACGCAGGTACTTTGTGACATTTTTATGGATATTTTGACAACGGTAATATTGAAAACGGCTACAGTAAAAACATACAACGATTTTTTGTTGCGCTGAAGATTATTTGGCGTGTATGTCTCACACTGTAACAGCAGGTCACCAAGCGATCTCGGATCTTTTAGCTATTTACAAGCTGCGTCTTCGTTTTAAAGTTTACCCATAAGACCTCGGTTCATGTCCGGCTTCAGTTTTAATGAAAATGTATTACGTGTCCCATGGAGCGGAGCCGGCGGCGTCTGTAACAGCGTAAAAAATGAGACGTAAAAGCCAGTAACCGCGAAAAACGGCACGGTACCTAAATTGGCTGCGATGCGTCATATCAGATGCTTTGTCACGGAAAAGGCGCGGACTCTTGAGGTTAAAGCGGTCACGACTCGGACATAAGACATAAAGAAAAACGCAGGAGCGCAATTTTTGTCATGTATACCGTCGTGAAGCCGGCAAGGTTCGCCGCGGCTTCGCAGTGATGGAGAGTGAACTAATCGGCGCAACGCGGTGTGCGATAGAAAGACGTGTCGCGCTGCTAGTAGAAATGCGCTGTGCTTGGGCGAAATCCACACTCGTTGTTAAGTTTCGGAATGCACGGCGGCGCGGTCTGCGTGGCGGTCTGCGTGGCACGCCGCAGCACTGCCTGCCGACACTGCGGGCATTTCTGCTCCTCTTGGCGCCGAGAATGCCTTCACATTCACAACTCAAAAGAAGTGTATAGGCGTCCTCCTAATTTTTTTTTACATCTACGATTGTATTTGGGGATGAAGCATGCCTGTTGAGAGTATGAGCCTCGTTCCAAGATTATAATGCTGCCGTTCAGCTCGGCCCACAGAGAGTTCGTGAGAGCGACATCGTTTTATCTTGATTAATGCCTCTCCTAAAAATCCTGCCCTGACAAACTGAAAAAAATATCCTTCATTCTCTACTAAACAGACTGGGCGCGAAAGGTACCCTCATTATGTTCTAGATTTTTCGGAAACCATAGTGCAAAAAATAAGAAATGATGCAAGCATATTGCGTGACAGGGCTCCTAAGTGAGGGGACAGGCCTGTCGTCCTGTGTTAAATACGCAAAATATACCACAGGCTGAAGGCCATTGCTTTGACGTTGCACTAGTTTTTTCCGTGTCAAAGAAATTATACGCTGTGTAAAATGATAATTGTATCGAACGAGGAATCGGCTGTGCCACGAGGAACCCGCAAGAAAACGACATATCACCAGGTTCTGCTAGCGTGCCAGTAGCGTCATTTATGAAATGGACCTTTTTCACATACCGACGGCACCAGGCGGTGGCTGCACGAACTAAAAATCGAGGAAGGGACCTACCTGCGCTACCAATTGATAATGGGAGCTACGCTACCAGTTTCTTCGTTCTCTGAGCAGCAGGGCGTGCCCAACGCGCCGTCCAAGTGGGGCATCCGTGGCGTCCACTTAAACGTCGTGTTATTCTTTCCGTCCGCTTTCTTTTTTGCGTAACACAATTATATGTATGCTGCAATTACGTTTGCTACTCGCTGATCTACAGCCTCCTTCCGAATTTCCTCGATTTTTGGTTTCAACTTCCGCCGCTTGGCACCGGGCGCTCGCGCGTGCGCAGAACGCTTCTCGGAAAAAGTCCATTTCCCGTCATGTGGAAAGGTGTAAGTTGGCAAGACGGAGAGATGCATCAAGGAGAGGGTAAGATATCACGGGTTATAGAGTAGGCAGTTCCCGCCTCTTCACTTTGTTTCAACGTATTATTGTAAGTGGAAGCCCAACTTAAGAAAAATAAATAATATCATAGGCCGCTACAAGGCAAAATCAGTGGGACGATTCACGAATAATGTTTGATGAGATCCCACGATAACAACTCTCGGGCGAGCGCACCCTCATTCTTAATGTCTAAGGAATGTTTTCGGTATCTGCAGAAGCATTGATGTTGGCTTCTGCTGAAGTGTGCTTAGACCTTATCTTAGTGTTCTGCAAGCACGTGCCGGGATTCGTTTGCATATATATATATTTTTCCCAAACAAAACAATTTAGATTAATATTAATTGCGTCCTGTCTTGATGCTCCTTTGTATTGTCCGGGCATTCGACGTATTAACCAATAATACTTTTAATAAAAGGTTAGAGGAGTGGTCGGCAACCTTTTGGCGCAGCGGGCCGAGTCGCCGCGAAGCCAAGGCGGAACGGGCGTGACGGCAAGCCGGGGAAAAGGGGGGGGGGGGGTTAAAATAAAAAAAAATTAAAAAGCACTTGCACGAACTTACATTGACGTACATAAATCCGAAATGAATAGCTTCTTTATTTCGTGACACAGAACATGAGATACAACATTTCCACGGAAACCTAGAAACTCCTTTCAATGAGACTTCTGGTGTTGAATACTGCGCTCGCCAAACTACGACCATTTAGTAGCATTCAAGCTACTAACTGCGAGTCGCAAAACATTGTGGAGGTTCTCGTCAGTCATTCGTGAGCGCAAGTTGGATTTCATGTACTTCATTCGTGAAAAAGTCGATTCGCAGACATATGTGCTCCCGAACACTGTAATCATGGTGGCTGCGAGTTTCTTAAGATTTATGAACGTAAAATCCGCAAGGCCAGCATAAAATGTAACAAGTTCGTTTGCTGCAAATGCGCTCTTTAAATTATTATCTCTTCGCAGATCGGCCAGCTCTATCTGGTAACACTCTCGAACCTGGCTAAGATCTGCCTTGAATGAATTTTGAAATAAACAAATGTCTCTCGTCTGGCAACGGGCAGAGAATCAGTCCACTTTATCTCTTTTTTTTTCTTTTTAAGCTGACCGCGTTTGGGGGAAGGGGGGGGAGGGCGGTGGGGGGCTGGGGGCTGGGGGCCGGATAAAACTGCCTCGCGGGCCGGGTCCGGCCCGCGGGCCGCTGGTTGCCGACCACTGGGTTAGAGCATACACTTTGGGAAAGGGTAGCAAAAAGAAGGGCCCTTAGGTTTTTTGCACGAAATTTTCCGTCCGTTTTAGAGGTACCGTGGTCACATGTAAATCAACGTCATCACGTAGCGAGGAAGAACATCATGAAGCAATACATCTTTTTTTTCTTGTAAATGGTGTTAGTTCTTAAAGCAATATGTTGTGAAGTATTCTTCTAACTGTAATGCCGTTTTAGTTAGGGGAATCGCATACACTATCATCGGAGTGTCGGTATACTCGGTTTTCATAAACGGCAAAGTGGCCTGTATCCCGATTACCTGCCCATAAGAAAATGTGCACAATTTTGAGTTCCATCTTGCACACTTGAAAAGCCCAATCTGCAAAGGGCTTGCTCAAGACGTTTTATTAATCTATCGAAATGTTTCAACATGGTATTTATTTCTGTCCTTGGTACAGGAGAAGTTGAGGAATGCTTAATTCGGCACACACTGCGCCCTTAAGCCATACAGTTCACGGTCTTGTCTAGTCCTAGCGAGTTCCTGGGCAGCTGCCAACAGGAACCCCCGGCGTAGTACCAGCATTGCCGCAAGATACGAGCAAGACCCCAGGCTAGCGGGCTAAAACCGTTCAGTTCCCGGTCTTATTTTACAGGCTAACATTTGTTTTTGTGTTCAATTCACACCTGCATAGAAATGATGTAGTTCATAACAAGGGTAATTTTAACAAATAGTGTCGATAAAATATTATTTCGCACTTTGCATGAAAGTATATTTCTGGCATAGGTATTGTAGGAAATTAAGTACCGCCGCCGATACACCAGTTCCCAAGTGGTCAGTCAACAACCCGAGTCCAGCCTGGTTCTTTCACGGGAGCGGGGTTCCGCTCCCTTGTATAGGCTCATAAAACACAACACTCAAACAAAACAACAAATACCCGCGACATTAAACATAGATTAATACACAAATGAACACTGGATAACACACCGAGTGTAACACGTAACAGAATGGAACAATTAGGGACCCCGGGCCTCGTGTCCCGCAATTATCCGACAGCAGTTGCTCGCAGTTGCCTGTTCTCGAACACCACCGCATCCTTAAAGACCCTTTCGCCCCCCGGTTCCCCGTTTTATATGTATGGGCGAGGAGGTTTCCCCTCGCCCGCCCTAGGGCGCCTGCACCACCATCCAGTCCAGTAGCTAGGAGAGAAAAAGACACGTCGGGAGCCGCATTCGGGATCCCAATCGACGCCGCGTTGACACAATCTTGTGATCGTCTCTGAGGCGAGGCAACTGCGTAGCCGCCTCGCGGCAACGATGTCAGAGCGGTTCAATGGGCGCCCTCTTGAATGCACGGTGCGCCGTAGTATGCATCGTCTTGTTGAAGCAGCTGCCACCTCCATCTGTCACTCACACATATTTAGGAAATGGAACATACAAAAATGTTACCGTAATTACTTATTGCCTGTTGCAGGGAGGCTACAGCTCAGCTGGTAGTCATGGGCTTGCCACCAAAGGAGTGCGCTGGATGAAAGAGGCTGCATATCACGGGCCTAGTAAATTTTCTTCACACTTCTCATGCAGCTTGTGATGCAAGCCGACCATGCACCCGGGAAGGCGAGTCCTTCATTAGAGCACCTGTAGAGAGAATCAACAGGACAGTAGAATGACAGGGTAAATCATTACCAGCTGCACGTGATAATTTAGAAATTCCAAACTGGGATGAGGGGCATAAGAGAAGCAGCCCATTTAAAAGGAAACGTTTTGTAGCTAAAGCACTAGTTGTCTTTATTTTATTTTAAATCTGGAAACTATATCAAAACAAAAATTTTTGATCGCCCTAAGGGACACCCTTGTAACAAGACACAGGATGACGAAGGAAAAAAATGGTCCAGCTATTTCATAATCAAGGTTAGCTATTTGTATGAAAAGGCCCACTCCTAAGACAGGCTTGCGGAATTCAGCTATTTTAATTCAATAGTGCACGTCGAGAGACGGGCGAGCTTGGCGGAGTAGTCGGCATGTAGTTTAACATTGTCGTTCGTCCCGATAGGCGCGCAAGATCCAGCATTTGTGGGTAAATATAGGGATTCATTAGTCTTTCTGAGACAATGACAAATCATAACCTTGACATATACAGCTCAATGTTGTACACATATTAATAAGATTGGGTATACACCGGTAAACATATAATTTATTGCAGAGTATGACCCCTGTGTTCCCACATAATTTAAACTTGACAACTAAAACTGATCTGCAGACTTCATCAAATAAAGATGGCAACTTACACAAACTTGTATATATTGTGACGAAGAAGAAGCTGCGGCAATAATATGCCGACGGTGGAAAAAGAAGACGATGCCGGCGGGGCGGGCTCTGAAGGACTAACCATATCTGTATTTCTTATTCCCTTCACTGTATAGTAAATCATTTTCATTATCACTGTAATATTTTGGTGGAGGTGGACACCATCCCCCTACCTCTCCGCTGCCCACGCTGGACTTCCGGAGCCGCCAGCTTCCTCCTCCGGAAGCCGAGACTTCCATAGTCAGAACATCTACTGACAGCCACCCACCCGATCGATCACCTCCCCGACCACCGGATATCACTACCGACACCTCTATTGCGAATTGCCGAAATAGCTCGTGGGACTGCGGGCAAAAGGAGAAGAAAGAAGTCGAGAAAGAATGGACTGATGCGCGAGGACCTCGGTAACGCTTTCCCTGCATAGTTGCCTGTTCATATGTAAATATTCCATCAGTAAATGAGTATTTCTTTTCGATTTAACAACCTCGAACGAATTATTCCGCCTGGAAGTACAACATGGTGCCGAAACCCGGGACTGAGGATCGAACAGCGTAAGCGGAACTCCGAACGTTGCCGACCGACTACACTCCACTGCTGTGGGATCTTGGACAGATACATTTGGAACGCCTAAAATCGAAGCGCACCGTCCGACGATCGCAAAACACCCGGCTCAGCAACGAAGCTACTGCAGTTCTTGAAACTGCAGACCTGGCTACTCTGACATCGCTGCTCGAACGACTGACTACGAGCAACAACCAGCTCCGTCAAATTAATAACGAAACCGAAGACCACATCAGCGATGGAGACCTCGTAGCAGAATACACTGCAGTAGTCGAGTACGATGACGAAGCTACGAGAATGATCGCCGTGCTGGGTAGAAGGGCAGCTACCCTCCGGGAGAAGGAAAGACAACCGCCGCCTCCGCCATTGGTGTCGACGCAGTCAGCGACAGCGACCGGAGAAACAGCACAAGCTAATAGAGCCACGGGAGTCAAGCTTCCCAAGCTACGTCTCCAGACGTTCAACGGCGACATTGGTGGATGGCAGAGCTTCTGGGAGCAGTTCTCTAGTGCAATCCATGATAACGAGAGTGTCCCGCGCTGCCAGAAGTTTCACTATCTGCGGACTCTTGTCACCGGATCAGCAGCTGCAGCGATCGCAGGGCTACAAGACACTGACGCCTGCTACGATGACGCCATAGAGATTCTTTCCGGTCGATTCGGAGAAAAACGACGGATCGAACAAGATCATCTGGCAAAACAGCGGACGTTGCCCTCCGTCAGTTCATCGAACGACACCAGAGGTCTACGACGAATGTACGACCACCTACAGATAAACATCCGCGGACTGAAAGCTCTCGGGGTTGGGTCAGACACGTATTCCACGATGATGGCTGACATTATACTGAGAGCACTACCGAAAGACCTAGTCGTCAATTACTACCGACGAACAAGCTCCACATACCCAACAACGTCGACTGAAGCCGTCCAGCTGAGACATGAAGCAGCACACGCTTCAAGACACAGCTCCGCTATCTCGGCCAGCACCATCCCAACAGCTCCGCTTGTTGATGGAGAACTTTCACGGATCCTGAGCTTCCTTCGGACCGAGGTGGAAAACAGAGAAAGAGCCGGGTTAACTGAGACGACAAGCCTAGCGTCGAGACAGAATCAGAAAGATCAAGCACGGCGATCCAGAAAGCCAACAGCTGCAGTGCTGCAGACAAACACGGAACCTGGTTGCGTCTTCTGCAAATCAACGAAGCACTCGACTGAGACCTGCGTTTTACCCCTTGGGCAAAAGAAAACTCGACTGGCCGGTGACATGCGATGTTTTCAATGCACTAAGAAGGGACATCGAACAAAGGACTGTCGTGGAAAGGTCTCATGTTCTTCTTGCTCCGGAGGACATGTCACGTCAATGTGTGACCCCAACTGGAAACCGCGCTCAATGAAGGTACTACTGGTGAAGAGACCGTGATTACAAGCGTGCAGAACACCAGCGCCAAAACGGTAGATATTTGCCTGGACAACGAAGTTCTACTCCAAACATTTCGTGCATGGGCTGTTACAGACGACGATAGCTGCTATTTCCGTGCCATCATCGACGGAGGGAGCCAGCGGACATTCATTCGCAAGGATATGTCCCGCAAACGTAACCTCAAGGTGCTGAAGCAGACAAGTCTTCGGTTGAATACGTTTGGGAACCCAAACGCCCTAGCTCAAGAACTGCGAATCGTACAAGTACGACTACGTAGTCAGTATGGTAAGACTGAGTGTCTCCTTGAGGCGGTAGAAATACCGTTCATCTACAAGGACATTACGCAAGTGCCAACAGACTACGAATTTCTTCGTAGTGTCGAGGAGCAAAAAGGGCACATCGCGGATGAGCTATTGTTCGCAGGCATGCCGGCTGTACCTGGCATAAGCATGGTTATCGGATCTGATCAGGTATGGAAGATCACGAAAGATCAAGTAAAACGGTGCTGTAACAACGAAAAGATGACAGCTACCAATTCCATCTTTGGCTGGACTTTTCATGGTCCTATATCGCTCCAAAGTTCCTTGACCTGCAGTGCCACCACAACGACCTGCGTTCTGAACATCGGAGCGTTTGAAAACAGCCAAACTGAATCAACGCTGCGCAGTTTTTGGGAACTGGAGAGCATAGGAATAACAGACCAACCTTGTGCCCAAAATGAAGAACACAGTTCAGTGTACAAAGAGTTCTGTCGAACGATCTCGAAGTCAGAAGGACGGTACGAAGTATGCCTGCCTTGGAGGCCAAACGCAGGAGAGTTAAAGGACAACCGAGTGATGGCTGTCAAACGACTCGAAGGACTGAAAAGAAGACTTTGCGGAACGAGCTTCTTGCGAAGGACTATGACACAGTCATCAGAAACTACATCACCGCCGGACACGCGGAGAAGGTACCTACAAGATCATCAGGTATCGAGACTTCATGTAAGCGTTTATACTACATGCCTCACCAAGCAGTGGTTCTAAGCGAATCGGAGACCACAAAACTACGTGTAGTCTTTGACGCGTCTTCGCATGAGCCAGGGGTTACTTCCCTTAACGAACACCTTGAGAAAGGACCGAAGATGAACGCTGATCTTGTCAAGATCTTGATACGCTTCCGTCTGCATCCAATTGCCGTTACAGCGGATATAGAGAAGGCGTTTTTGCAGATCAGTGTACGACCTGAAGACAGAGATGCACTACGCTTTCTTTGGTTCGAGAACGAGGTGAGCTCATTGAAAACAGCTCCGAAAATCGAAGAATGCAGAATGACGACGCGTTCCTTTCGGAACATCCGCTAGCCCATTCCTTCTGACTGCGACGCTGGTCCATCACCTGCTAAACGTGAAGGAAGAGTGGAAGAGCACAGCTCAGCTCCTCCAAGAATCATTCTACGTCGATGATTTGCTGGTCGGGGCCCAGTTTACCGAAGAGGCAGCTAACATACATGACCAAGCAAAACTAATTTTGGAGGATGCAGGAATGATTCTCCGGAAGTGGTCGACCAATTCAAGAGAATTGCAAGAACTGTTTGAGGAAGGTTCAGATACACTGTTCGCCGAACCTAAGACGGTTCTTGGGCTGCGATGGAGACGAGAGAATGATCAGCTGATGATTCCCGGCACTAACATCTTGAACTTCGTCACGTCGAACGAGAAAACCAAACGTCACGTACTGCAAGCAGCAGCCAGAGTGTTCGACCCGTTGGGGATGATCGCTCCATACGTAATGAGAGTGAAGATACTATTCCAACGCATTTGGGAAAGGGGCCTGGAATGGGATGAAAATCTACCAGACGATTTAGAGTCACAATGGCAAGGTTGGTTCTCTGACCTACAGCGTATACAAGACGTAGTGACAGGTCGCTGTGTTATAAAGGCTCCAAGCAAATGCATTCACTCACTACAGCTACACATCTTTTGTGACGCAAGCCCGCTGGCTTACGGAACTTGTGCTTACTTGAGAGTCAAGGACAGAGATGGGAAAGTAGATGCAAATCTGCTACTCTCAAAGTCACGTGTAGCACCGATAAAACGGCTCACACTTCCTCGACTTGAACTGATGGCGGTAGTGGTCGGGAGACGAATGGGGCATTACCTCGAAGACATCCTGAGCTGTCAAAACACGTTATACTGGACAGATAGTACTATCGTTCTTCTTTGGATCAAGGGAAATGCAAACAAATGGAAACCCTTTGTTGCACACAGGGTGGCTGAGATCCAAGCTAAAGGGACACCTTCAAGCTGGAAACACTGCCCTGGAGTGGATAATCCAGCGGATTTAATGACACCGGGAATAAGCGCAGAAGACTTGTTGACCAGTCAAGTATGGTGGAAAGGCCCGACATGGCTTTCAATGAATGAAAACACTTGGCCAGGTGTGCCTACCACTGAGACTGTCCCGGATGCGGTTATTAAAGACGAAAGGCGACATGTGCATGATGCGCTCCAAACGACTACAGAACGGGAGCCGCCCCTCCTGGAGTTAAAAGACTACAGCAAGCTTGAACGCATTCTTCGCATCACTGCCTGGGTGATGAGGTTCGCCAAGAATTGTAGGGAACAGAACCAACATCACGGCCCTTTGAAAACGGAGGAGCTCGAGCGAGCAGAGGGTTATTGGATCTCCCGAACCCAAACGGAGGCCTACTCACAAGAATTGAGATATTTCTAACAACAAAGGGAACAATAAAAATCTACTATACACTCACTAAGCCCCTTCGTCGACTCAACCGGACATTTGAGGGTTGGTGGACGACTCCAGAACGCTAACGAAACCGTGAGAGTGAAACACCCACTCCTACTTCCTCCTGAGCATCCTTTTACAGAGCTGATTGTGCACGACTGTCATCTACGAACTCTCCACGGAGGTATCCAGGACACTACAGCACAACTGCGAGAGCGATTTTGGGCGCCGAGAGGACGACAGATCGTAAAGAAGATAATACACAGGTGTAATGGCTGCGCTAGACTAAGAGCAAAGAGGGCCACTTCTCGCACAGCACCACTGCCACAGGAGCGAGTGAGTGAAGCCGCTCCATTTGAAGTAGTTGGGATAGATTTTGCCGGACCGCTGTTTCTGAAGTCCCAGCCGTCCGACGAGAAGGCTTACATCGCACTGTTCACCTGTGCGGTTACGAGAGCAGTTCACCTTGAACTTGTCTCAAATCTATCGGCTGCGGCTTTCATCATGGCATTTCAACGATTTACATCACGACGGGCACTGCCTAGGATTGTTTACACAGACAATGCCCTAACGTTCAAGAACGCATCGAGAGATCTCTGCAACTTATGGAATGCTATCCGAGGCAAAAGTGTCCAGGAGCACTACTCGGAGCATAGGATAACATGGAAATTTATCGTGGAACGAGCGGCATGGAGGGGAGGATTTTGGGAGCGGATGGTGCGAACGGTGAAGACCTGCCTCCGGAAAGTTTTGGGAAAAGATCGCTACAACTTCGAGAAACTCACTACTATTCTCCATGAAGTGGAAGCCATTGTCAACTCTAGACCACTGACGTTTCTGCATGCCTCTTCAGGTGAGCAGGAAGTGCTAACTCCCGCACACTTTCTGACCGGAAAGCGCCTGACGTCGCTTCCAACATCATGCGAACCAGACCCAGAAATCGACACCAGCAACGACCTCACTCGTCTTTGGAAGCACCATCAAAGGCAGATAGATCACTTCTGGACTAGATGGCGCCGCGAGTTTCTTCTTCAATTGCGGTCCGCGCACGAGTCGCCTAACCGTCAGTTGAGTAGAATACAGGTTGGAGATTTAGTGCTCATAGAAGAGGAAAAGACACCACGACATTTGTGGCGCACAGGACGTGTCCAAGAGCTTTTTCACGGGAGGGGCGGAGTCGTACGTTCATGCTCCGTTGCCTTGCCGGGTGCACAAGTGCTGAAGCGACCTGTGCAACTGGTATACCCCTTAGAACTTGTAGAATGAATGAGCGTTTATTGGTGCGCTCATTTCGGGGGAGCGTGTTGCGAATTGCCGAAATAGCTCGTGGTACTGCGGGCAAAAGGAGAAGAAGAAAGAAGTCGAGAAAAATGGACTGATGCGCGAGGACCTCGGTAACGCTTCCCCTGCACAGTTGCCTGTATATATGTAAATATCCCATCAGTAAATGAGTGTATTTCTTTTCGATTTAACAACCTCGAACGAATTATTCCGCCTGGAAGTACAACAACCTCCTCGTCTGCGGACAGTGAACCCCCACAAGGACCTCCCCCGCCAGCTCACATGTCTCGTGATACCACATCTAGAGACGCCGGTCAAACCTCTCAAGTCCCTCCATTGGTCCTCTCCAAACCCCGTGACACAGGAAACTTCATTGGATCCGGTGAACAGGACGTTGAAGAATGGCTTCTGCTCTACGAGCGGATCAGCCAGCATAACCGATGGGATCTAGCTATTATGCTGGCCAACGTTATCTTTTACCTCAAAGACACTGCCCGCACATGGTTTCTCACATCACGATCATCTGGTGGGCTAGTTGGTTGATCATTATGTTGAATTCACAGCGCAAAATTACAAGGAAGGATAGACAAGGGAGAACATGCCGCTTCACTAAAGTCGTCGCCAGCAGGCCACTTTGCCATACATGTCAGGGACTGCCAGTGCTCCGCCTTGTTCAGGAAAACAAAATCCTGAAACGTTTCGGGGAACGACGAACTCGCGAGCTCTACGAGGCACAGGTTATTCTGTCCACTGGGGATGCCTGCGTAAGCGACGCCGTCCGTGGCCTTGTCACCGAAAGAACTTTATTTTTTAAGTAGCGATATTTAACGATCCTTAGCATCTGTGAATATTTTAAACGTAAACTTCCTCTTTCTTTTATCTACCAGAGTTTCTACGCACGTCGTCCCAGGACTCAACCGTTTCCTAAAAGTCAGTTAAGCGTGCAGCTCAAACCTTAGTATTATTAGCAATTCATTTTCAGCCAACTCAAGCTATAGCATATGTTTTTGCAGGTTTCATTTCGCATGTTTTAAAAGCATTCTTGGGTTCTTTTTCCTCTTTCTCCTTTTCATTAAACGTCAGTTGTTAGTCAGCGCTCTATCCTGTCTCCCTTGTCTATCCTTCCTTGTAATTTTGCGCTGTGAATTCAACATAATGGTTTCTCACACATGAGGGAACAATCACATCATGGGACATGTGCAAAGAGAAACTCCAGCATCTCTTTGGCGACCCCATTGGTCGCAAGCTCTGTACTAAACGCAAGCTCGCTTCACGTGTGCAGTCACCTACGGAGTCGGACATGACGTGTATACAGGACATCCTGTGCCTCTGCCAGAAAGCGGACCCCAACATGCCCGACTCGGAAAGGCTCCCCCACATCCTGAAAGATATCGCGGATGGCGCATTCCAGCTCCTCGTCTTCAAAGACTGCACAACAATGCAGGAAGTTGTCAAAGAGTGTCGACTTTTTGAAGAAGCAAAAAAACGACGAATCACCGCAAATTTTGTGCGCCTCCCCAACTCGACACCGACATCCACATGTGAAGACACCAGCCTTCAATCGGACCAGATAGCAAAACTCATCCGCCGAGAACTTGAAGCCATGTTCCCTTTTAACTCTTTCACCCGGCCTACTTAACGGCAAGAACCGGTTTTCCCGGTCTCTGCCATCCAAGCAGTCATAAGACAAGAAATCAACCGGCTTCATGTTCCAACATACCAACCTCGACGTCGGACTTCTTTCACACGGTCGGATTATGACTGCCCTCCCTTCAATACTTCACTAAACCCGCGTGGCCCCGCAGCATGAAGGATACCTGACAACAGACGTATATGTTTCCAATGCAACGCCGTTGGACACATTGCACGATACTGCCGCAACCAGTGGAACAACCGCCCACGCACATTCGCCTCGAACAGTTATCGGTCCTCGTTTGGTCACCAGTTTTATGCACCTCCCCGCCCCAATCCTCAAGATGACGGACAGTTCATCACTCCTCCTAGATACAACCGCTCGCCATCTCCACGTCGCCGTCAATCATTGTGCCCCACCCCGCCGCCCAATCTCCCCGGCCCATGTCTCCCGTCAGTCGGAAAACTAAGCAATGCAGCTTCAAGAGGCGAAGCTGCTCAAGGAGCATTGGTAACAAATCCTCTTCGACAACGTTCGCTGACCCCTCATAATCAGATTTTTGTTACAGTTGACAATTTTGGAAAAACAGCCCTCGTCGATACTGGAGCTGCTATTTCCGTTATGAGGGAGGATCTGAGACGTCAGCTACGCAAGGTTTTAACGCTACCGGATTCCACGTAACTTCGTGGTGCGGACGGTTGTCTGATTCCTTCCCTTGTCGTGTGCAGTGCACGTATTGCTCTGAAAGATAAGACCACGTATGTCCTTTTTATCGTCATTCCGAATTGCCCTCATGCATTGATCCTTGGATGGACTTCCTATCCGCCCACAATGCCCTTATTGATTGTGCAATGAGAGAAATTGAACTCAATATTTCCGCTTCGAACGAACCCCAGGACCCCGTCATTTGCAAATTATGTTCTATGGAAACTTGCCGCATCCCACCATTAAAAGCAGTCCCCATCAAGGCGTCACCTGAAAGCCCTACAGCCGATGGCGACTACGTCGTGTCTCCAAACATGGACATTTTTTCGCAACGCAACTTACTATTGCACATTCAATTGTTTCTATCGTTTATGATTCCACTTCCCTCTGGCTGGTCAATCTCGGGCACAGCCCACAACTATTACCCAGAGGAACTTGTCTAGCCCTTACGTCGCCGTTGTCTGAAGAAACACTATTGGTTATTACCGACAACGACCGACCAGCTTCAAATTCAAGTCCGCCGTTGATTTCTGATCTCGTTCAACTGGCCAACATTATTGATTCCGCGTTAGACGGGACGCAAAAACAACAGCTACAGAGCCTTCTCTCAAAATATCACGAAATCTTCGACTTGCCATCCCATCCTCTTGGCCGGTTATCCACCACCAAACATCGCATTGACACCGGGTCACACCCACCTTTACACCACAGGCCTTATCGAGTTTCGGTAAGCGAGCGTTGCATAATACAAACCGAGGTGGACAAAATGCTTTCGCAAGACATCATACAGCTCTCTTCTAGTCCAATGTCCTCTCCTGTGGTTTCGGTTAAAAAGAAAGATGGGTCCTGGCGTTTTTGCGTCGATTACCGTAGGCTGAACAAGATAACCAAGAAAGATGTGTACCCCTTGCTCTCGCATTGATGACACCCTGGACTGCCTACACGGTGCCAAGTACTTTTCTTCAATCGACCTTCGGTCAGGGTATTGGCAAATTAGTGTGGACGACAACGACAAGGAAAAGACTGGTTTCATTACTCCAGACGGCCTCTATGAATTTAAAGTCATGCCGTTCGGTCTGTGTAATGCCCCCGCTACTTTTGAGCGAATGATGGACCGCCTTTTAAAAGGCTTATGGTGGACAACCTGCCTGTGCTATTTGGACGACGTTATTATATTTTCCTGCTCGCTCTCATCCCATCTTGCACGCTTGGATCAAGTCTTGAACCTCTTCCAAAGAAGCAGGTCTCCAACTAAATTCCTCAAAGTGTCAATTCGGCAGCTCCCTCATAAAGGTTTTAGGTCAATTGGTTGGCATGCATGGAGTTCGACCAGACCCTGACAAGATAAAAGCCGTCCAACAATTTCCGACACCTCAATCAACTAAAGATGCCCGGAGTTTTCTTGGGACGTGCTCCTACTTTCGACGCTTTATTCACTAATTCGCTCAAATTGCTCGTCCCCTGAAAAACATCCTCAAGAAAAACAAGCCCTCTCCTGGCAACCGGAACAAGAAGCTGCTTTCACTCATTTGAAGGACGCCTTAACGTCTAATTTTGTTTTAGGAGATTTTGATGACTCTGCACCTACTGAATTGCGCACGGACGCCAGCGGTCATGGAATTGGCGCTATTCTAGCTCAACACCAATCTGGAGAGGAATGTGTAATAGCCTACGCCAGTCATACACTTTCCCCATCCGAACAAAACTACACCATAACCGAACGAGCAGTCTCTAGCTGTAGTATGGTCCCTTACGAAATTTCGTCCTTACTTATTTGGCAGATAATTTTCTGTTATTAAAGACCACCACGCCCTTTGCTGGCTTTCCTCGTTAAGAGACCCAATCGGCCGACTTGAACGCTGGGCTCTCTGTCTTCAGGAGTACGATTTTAGACTCATATACAAATCTGGAAGACTCCACCAGGATGCCCACTGCTTGTCTCGACACCCTGTCGACCCTATTGACCAAACAGCCGACGATACCGACTTGCCCGTACTTCATATTTCAACTTTCATAAACATCGCAGAAGACCAGCGTCGTCACACAGCTCTACAGACCATCATTGACAAAGTACTTCAGATTCGACTTAACCCTCCTCTAGGCTTTACACGGTTCACAATGGCATTCTTTACCGACACAATTTTCGACAACATGGTACGTCTTTACTTTTGGTAATCCCCAAACACCTTCAACATACAGGTCTGGACGAATTGCACGATGACCCGACCGCCGGTTATTTGGGTGTCGTTCGCACCTACGCAAGGGTCAAGCATCGCTTCTAATGGACCGATATGTACAGGAGCATTAAGCGTTACGTTTCCTCCTGCGATTCCTGCCAGCGCCGCAAGACCCCACAATCCCCGCCCCTGGTCTCCTGGAACCCTGCGTCCCACGGTCTGCCCATTTGACCGCGTAGAGTGGACCTTCTTGGTCCGTTTCCGTCCTCCTCCACTGGAAACCGCTGGATCGCCGTGGCCGTTGATTACGCAACACGCTACGCCATAACAAGGCCGATTTTGACAAGTACGGCGGTAGACGCTGCGCAATTTATTTTAGAAGACCTGATTCTCTAGCACGGCGCACCCCAAGAACTTCTGTCCGACCGTGTGTGCCCTTTTGTGTCACAACTCGTCGCCGAAATTATACAGCTGTGTGCCATCGTCCACCGAAAACGATGACCTACCACCCACAGACCAAGGGGCTGGTGGAACGCCTCAACCGGACACTTTCTGATATGCTGTCGATGTATATCTCAGCTGACCATCGCAACTTGGACACAGTTCTTCCTTATGTTACATTGGCGTACAACTCCTCCCGTCACGACACAGCCGGTTTTTCGCCATTTTACCTACTCATTCTACCGCGAGCCCAACCTTATGATGGACACCCTTCTTCCACTGCGAACCAACGCTCCACTTACAGATCACACCTCCGAAGCCATATGCCACGCCGAAGAGGCACGTCAACTAGCACGGCTTCGAACACTCGATTCACAGCAACGACAGTGCGCCCGCTACGACCACCTACATAGTGTAGTTTCTATTTGCCGGGTGACCTTGTTCTGGTATGGACGCCTCAACGACGTGTTGGTCTCGCTCAGAAAATGTTTCCGCGCTACACCGGGCCCTATCGTGTCGTCGCACGAACGAGTGACGTTACCTATGTGGTGAAACCTTTAAAACTCTCTCGCGATACACGCCGCACTCAAGCCGACACTGTCCACGTTGTGCGACTCAAACCGTACATAGTTCCAGCTAACGGCGAGACGCCGTTTTCGTCAGGAGGGGGATAATGTGACGAAGAAGAAGCTGCGGCAAGAATATGCCGACGGTGGGAAAAGAAGACAATGCCGGCGGGGCACGCTCTGAAGGACTAATCACCATATCTGTATTTCTTATTCCCTTCACTGTATAGTAAATCATTTGCATTATCACTGTAACAATATTATCAACATTCACCATCAAACTGACATTGAGTGTTTCGCATCGGCATGCTTCATAGCAGTTAGCATCCCGCAAGCCTCACTTACGTTAAGCATATGACATCACATGACAAGAAACATTCCCTCGGGATCCACATGAAGATGTCTACAGGTGCGAACAGTTCAGGCACATCAATTGAAAGATACCAACTAAGTAGTGAGGCAGTGTAGAAGTGGTTGGTAAATGGAGATTAATATGTGTGGGACATATATTTTCTAAATAACATTCTTTATTTGGTAAACGTTCCTCGCAGACTCATCACAAACTGAGACAAGGTTCTGAATGCAGTGGAAAAGAGGAACGAGAAGTGCGTTCCAGATTTAGTTTTGCACATGCTATGTGGCTACTGACTTTATCCTCTTAGGATTTATTGGAGAGGATCTGGGTATCATTAAAGTCAAGCCCGGCGATACTGCCAGAAGCACATGTCTGAAAACCCGTCAGAAAGGGGTAGACATAGGTGAATTATCATTTCCGTATATACGATGAAAGCAGCTCATTCTGAGGTTTGATATGTGCAATGTCGGCCATCCCTCTGCCTGAAATATCTATGCGTTAGCCGCCCCAATCAAAATAATTCTAGCTGGGCGTTTTACGGCCCGCTCCGCTAGGCCACTGAGCGAAAAATCCAACAGGCATGCGCGTAACGATCAGCCGTCAGTGGCCATCGGGGTACAGGGATTATTGTGCTCCATCGGCAGCTGCGCTCCGATTAGTCGTTGCTGACTGAGCGTTGTGCTCATGCAGATGTTTTCGTGCTGAGCAGAGCAGGCCGTACAAATGCTCAGGTAAAACTATTTAATATCTAAAAAATCTATTTAATATCTAACATCAATGGGACTGCCCAAGACTTGCATTAAACGGGCACTGACACATCAAAATAAGATTATTTTTATTATCCGGAAAATTGAAAGCAATGGCGGGAAATTGCACTAAAAACTTGAAACTTCGGAATTCAGTGTTTGCGGACGTTAAAAAACAATTTCCAAATGCCGATTTTGAAGTTCCTGCGCGATCCACGCCAGTGCAGTGACGACAAGTATTGCGGAGCCCCTCCCCCCTGCGAGTCGACTTTTCTATTATGCGTCCGCTACAAACCGCCGTTGCCACCGCGACCAGAAGCAAGGAGGTGAGGAGTGGGAGAAAGAGCGCTGGCGGACCGGGGAAAATCTATTGCTTTCCGTGCGTGCCGTGCCGCGTCCCTATCGCTGCGAGCAGACGACGGCTTGACGTCTGAAAGGCTACCCCGGCGAGTCGCAACCAGAACTACGATACACAATCACTAAACCCGTTGTTTTGACCGTTTGACGATTTCCTTTTCGAAGTTTGAGAGGTCGTCGGGCACCTTAGAGCGACCGCTTCGTCCGACTTCGACTAACCGATCATCCGTTGCTATGTGCGTTGACCGCCCCATGTTTTCCGAGGGAGGATACAAATTCAGGAGACGACATCAGACCGGACTCCGATTCTTGGTATTTCGAGGTCCGTAAAGTGTCTCGCAATTGAGACAAAAAACATGCTTTACGATTGCCGTTATTAAATGCTATAGAAATGTCGCCTACAAAGCTTTTAAATTTTATGATTTAGGACCTCTCAAATCAAAAGAAGTGAGAGGTGAGGGCGGTAGAAAAGAACATAAACAAAAATGTGGGCGCGCGCGTAACAATTTTTTTTGCGACGCAGTATTTTTTTGTTTGATTTTGACTACAATTAGCATCGTTTTAGACAATAAAAGATACGACCTTTGGGGTGTCAGTGCGGCTTTAACGTTGCCACTTGGGCGTGTTTTATACCGCACAGACACTGTGTCTACAAAAGTTGACTAGTTGTACACATAACGCTCAGCACAACACAGTTAGGCTGAATCAGATAAGTGTTATATTTGCCGTGTTTAAAGGACAGTCGTGATCCATATGAGTGTGAACAAGCGATCGTCGGCTGCTCAGCCGAAAATCATGGAGCGGCTGTCTTGCTTTCCTTTTAAAATGCCTTGCAAACCAAGCGTGGTAAGTCGTCTGATAAGGAGTGAACGTTACCGCACACAGCACTCAGCAGTTGATAGTCACCTGCTTACCTTCATATGCATCAAGTCTCTACCTGGCCGAAGTAGGCAGCGTGTGTGCACCAGAAACGGCTGCATCAAAATCTCAAGAGGATGAAAGTTCAGAACAGGCTTGATAAGGTTAAACCTAAAAATTAATTCCTAATTGTCACCAAGAATAACCTGCTATTACACATCAGTCTATATATGGCAGCTTTAGTCAACAAACTTTGCATACTGCCATGGACCTCATCCTCGGCTCAGCTGGTGATGCATGAACGAATCAACCAAGTCGAGGCTAGCTTTTGTTCGGCGAGGGCTGCACTGAGTATTAATGTGAAAAATGTGCTGTAGATTATGTAAAACAAACAAACAAACAAAAGCAATCCTAGCATGCACAATTCGCTAGAGGCACTGACAAGAAAAATCAGAGATTGGGTCAATTATTTTATTTATTTATTTCACAATACTGCAGGCCCCGTTAGGGCCCAGGCAGGAGTAGGGGGAAAACAAAAGGGAAGGGATGGCAGAGACACAAACACACACGTTCTCCAACACAACACGGATACTAAATAGCATATATCATCGCAATCTCGAAAAAAATACATCAGGGGTAGGGCTATCAAAAGTGTTTTTTCTAAGCAATTTCATTATATTATAGTCCTAGGAAAAAGCGAATTTAAAAAAAATATATTGTTTGAGCTTTGGTATGGCTCTAAAATACTTCAATAATTAAAGCGTGTATTTCGGCGTGTGACGCGCTTTATGTAAGGTGATGAATCTAAATTTAAAAAAAAATTATTCTTGATTAGGTACAAAACATTAATCTGAAAATTTTCCGGCGCGATCTCAAAGACTCCAATTCAAGTGATTTCAACATTTCTGATGGGCTGTCTAAGCGACGGTACGTCTTGCATATAAATCGCGCAGCTAGCCTTTGAACTTTCTCCAATTCGTCTATGGCCTTTGTGTACACGGATCCCAGACTACGCACGCGTATTCTAAAACTGGTCTAACTAAAGTCTTATAGGCACAGAGCTTGACACTGGAGGGTGCCAGTGGAAGTTTGCACTTAGGGACCACAACGCTCGTCTCGCAGCAGCACACACATTGGCAACATGCGTATTCCAGTTCAAACTGCTCGTAATTGTTACCCCAAGGTACTTAACTTCAAAGGCTTCTTTAACTTGAGTGCCATTAATTGTATAGGGAAAGTTCAGTACAGTGTTTTTTATTCGTAACCCTTAGTAATGTACATTTTTCCAAGTTTAATGGCATTTGCCAATGTTCGCACCTAGCATACACATTCTGAAGATTAGTTTCGAGAGCTAGCTGATTATTACGGGTTTCTAATTCTTTGTACAATATGCAGTCGTCTGCAAACAACCGAACCCGAACTCTGTCATCTACGCTGTCAACTATGTCGTTTATGTAGATAAGACTGGAGAATCGGTGGCCAGTGGGCTAGCGCACACCAGCTCGGAGCACGTGGAGCGAAAGCTCGCGCTGCAGAACTCAGGGATCCTAGGCTCAATCCCCACCCCTGCCCGTTTCGATCTGGATGAGCATCGTACCGGCGTGCGGTCGTGGATAACTACTACTGCGTGGTGCACGTTAAAGACCCCAGGCCAGCAGTTGTACTGCACTGGCTAAATTGCTCATCTACAGCGAGTGACTCGTCGCAAGTTTAAATGGCTGAACAACTACACGCTGTATAAATATCCCCACAACTACAATTATTATGTAGATAAGAAACAATATCGGTTCCAGAACCGATCCTTGTGGAACACCCGATGAAACAAATAACTAACATGAAGATTGCATATCTATTTCGATAAACTGGGAGCGGTTTGAAAGTACGGCTGAACGAATTGGACTAGGTCGTTTTTGATACCGATTGCGTATAGCTTCTGCACTAGTTTATGATCCGGTACGTTATCGAAAGCCTTCGCGAAGTCGAGAAAAATGGCATCGACTTGCTTTCTTTTATTTAGGGCGAGGGCAAAATCATGCAAAGTTGTTACTAACTGTGTCACTGTTGATAGCAATCGACGAAAGCCGTGCTGAGCACTGGTAAGGAGATTCCTTTCTTCCAGATAATCAGTAATGTGTCTGCACACAATGTGCTCCAGTGTTTTACAACAAAGAGAAGTAAGATATATAGGGCGATAATTAAAAACGCACTAAGGATCCCCACTTTTTAAAATCGGCACTACACGAGCGCGACGCCAGTCAAAAAGAATCTCTTTTTTAGTGAGTTATTAAAAATTACAGACACATAATGTGATAGCACTGCCGCATAGCGTCGAAGGAATTCGTTAGGCACATTGTCCGGCCAACATGCTTTTTAACATTTAGCCGAAGCAAAAGATCAAACATTCCTTCCCGGCATACGACAAGGTCCCGCATTGCCGACGACATATTACAAATGCTATTTTCTTGTGCTGCCGAACGAGGGTTGAATACGGACTGAAAGTACCTATTGAATTTGTTTGCCGTGTTGGTTTTATCAGTGACAAGAGTCCCACAAACATTTAAACACTCAATACACTTTTTGTTCCTGATAAGAAGTTCCAAAGTTTAGCGGGCGCTTCCTTCAGAATACTGCAAAAAGATTGCGAGAAGAAAAACTCATTGGAAGCTGAAATTTCTTTTTTTCAATTCTTCTCTTATTTGAGAAAGTTCCGATGTCCCATACTTGTGAGTTCGCTTTTTACGTTGCAATTTACGTTTTAGTTGAATAATTCCTATTGTTATCCAAGGATTCTTTCTTCTTGTGTGTTTTCATTGCTAGGTACATACCGTGCGATGCAATAATTGCAAATGTTTTCGAACATAGTCCACTGGGTTTCTCAGTCACGTTCCTCACAGAAATCATTGAAGTGTGTTTCCAAGTATTCAAGCACATCAACATCACTGGCATCGTTGTAATTTTTAACAAACAAATTTCTTATACCACCAAGTTCCGCGTTTTTGAAAAAGTTGAATGTAAAATACAGCAATTTATGATCAGACAACCCTGTTAAAACATCAATAGTGTAGCACGATATTAATGGACTAACAAAAACCAGGTCCAAAATAGATTGCGCCGTGTTGCCAATCCTAGTAGGCGATGTTACTATCTAAGTAAGGTCGTTCGAGAACGAACAGTTAAGTAACATCTCTGAATCACGTGCGTGTGCTCCCGTCGATCCCATTTTTAACCAGTCGATATGGAGTAAATTAAAATCAACTGCCATGATTAGTCGTACGCGATCATTACAAAAAGACCCAAGAAAGTCGTATAATTGCTCAAGGAACACCGGTGATGCATTAGGCGATCTGTACACTACTCCTAGAACATGGATATTTCCGTAAAAGTCAACCCGACACCACAAACTTTCGAGGTTAGGAATGCCTGGTGGTAGGCGCGCGCTTAATTCGGACTTTAGGGCGATCGCAACGCCACCGCCCCTTGACGGTCTATCGTTTCGATATATTTTGTGTGTCGGAGGAATGACTTCGCTGTCCCGTATATCTGAGTGCAGCCATGTCTTGGTTATGAGAGTGGCGTTGGGGTCAAAATCAAGGAGCAGTGCAACGAAATCTGTAAGTATATTCAAAACACTTTGGACAATAAATGACACAAGTCGGGAGGTTATTTGCCTTTGAGGTCACGAAGCGGTGGGAACACGATTCTTGCTGCTGCTGGGCAGTTTCACGTGCGTTTGTGTGTTGTCATCTCACGTATAAATGTCACCGTTTAACTGAAGCTTATCATGAACCAGAAACACTTTAGCGTCGTTTTGTTTATCGGGCTGCGCAGATGCCCACAGCAACTTTCGCGTTCAAATTGTTTCCTGCGTCATATCATGCCGGAGAGAAACCTTACTTCTCTTTAGTAAGTGACAATTCTTAAGAACAGACATTTTTTTCACGGTGGTCTTGGAAGTGCTGTATGACTGGCCTTGTTTTTTTCTGGAACATGCCTACCAAGACGACGCGGACGATCAACACTGTTAACAGTGACCTACAGAGTGGTTTTGAAAAACTATTTATGACTTTGTCTTTAAGCGAGTCTCCAGTTTCGCCGGGTTGCTCTTCAGTACCAAATATAACAAGGTTGTCTTTTCTGGACCGGTCTTCGAGTTCAACAAGCCTCCTCTCTTATAGTTTGTTCGCTTTCTGAATATCTGCAATAACTCTTAGCAGAGAAGAGGCCGGTTCATATTTTTTTTGCAGAGCATCTATGTCCTTTTCTGCTTTATCAAGCCGTGTTAGGACATCTCTGATAAATGAATTTAAACTTAATAGTTTTCCATTGATCTCTCTTATTTCTTTACGCATTTAAGATTGGCCAGCAAAAAGCTGGTCGATTGATTCCTCGATACTAGGTCCAGGATTGGTTTCTACATCTCCCGATTGTAATAAAAATGCTGATATCAAGTCACGGCACACTGACGTAACGCTTGTAACTATGGTTTGTGGATTTGGTGACAGAAACAAGCACCGATCGACACTACGATAGCAGCGTACAGGATATGTGTAAATGACCGGGACAGTGAAGAAAACAGGCATATGTAGCATCCATGCCATCACGATGACACCAAGTCCACTGAAGCCGACGAGATCGTTGTGGGCGTTTATAGGTAAAGTTCGGGATGTGACGCCAGGTTAGAGCGTAGGTTCCGGAAAGCTGTAAACCAGGGGGAGGCGACCACGTTCCGTCGAGTCACCATTGATGCCTTGTTGATACAAAACCGTGCCGAAGCTGTCGGCGCCGAAGCTGTCGGCGCCAAAGCTGTTGGCGCCGCTGCTTGCTATCTGAAACAGAAACACGTGGACAGTGAAGAAAACAGGCGTATTTAGCGTCCGTGCCATCACGATGTCACCAAGTCCACTGAAGCCGACGAGATCGTTGTGGGCGATTATAGGTAAAGTTCCGGATGTGACGCCAAGGTAGAACGTAGTTTCCGGAAAGCTGTACACAAGGGGAGGCGACCACGTTCCGTTGAGTCACCATTGATGCCTTGTTGATACGAAACCGTGTCGATGCTGTCGGCGCCGAACTCTCCGCGCGGAAGCTGTTAGCACCACCGCTTGCTATTTGACACAGCCACACCTGGACAGTGAAGAAAACAGGCGTATTTAGCGTCCATGCCATCACGATGTCACCTTGATGCTTTTGATGCAATACACTTCGGATGTCACCTTGGTGCTCTTGATGCAATATACTTCGGACATCACGATGTCACCTTGGTGCTCTTGATGCAATATACTTCGGACACGTACGATGACTGTTGGTAAGACATTTGCTGCCTTCAATCTAAATAATCTTGTAAATTCACAAGCCAAACAACAAATAGCTTATAAGCTGAAATATATTCCGATGAAACTACTAAGTCCGAAGACTAGCTCTGTAAAAATGGTGCTATCTTGTACACCAATGATGAGTAAAATCGAATTTCAGCGTCCCCCTTACACAGACTGACGAAAAACAAGTATAGAGTCTGCCGTGCTACTACAACAGAAACGATGGTACCATGGCAGAGTTCGGAACAGGTAAGACAAGGTTTGGCACGACAAATGTGCCATTGTCATTATTCATTTTTTCAACATTAAAATGAATATGAAAGTGCGACCAGCTACAGGGTGTGTTCACGTTAGTCTTGCGAGTGTTGAATTGTAGATACAGCGCTCTCTTTGTGTTCATGTGCGGTATATGACCAAACACCATAGGGCCCAATAGTGCAAACTTCTCCGAAAATCAATGGGCGCGGTGCCAAATGGCGAGGGTGGTGCTGTTTCCCACTCTCGCCGTTGGTACGTGTTTTTGTGCTGCCACTAACAAGCGCACCAATGGGAAGACTTCAGCCATTATTGGGAACACTAAATAAACAAACACAAAATGCAAACACAACTCACAAAGCAATACTGGCAGCAAGTAGACACGCACTTATCTTGTAAATTCAGCCCTCCTCTTACGAATGGAATGCGCAATTTCCCTGTGGGATTTCATTACACGCGAGTGGCATCGGAATCGCTAAATGCCAGTCCTTAAACACATGTTGGAACTTAACCCGAGACTGGGGTAGAAACAGAAACTTAAAAGTAGAGGGGACAGAGACAAGTGAAGAAGAGAACTGCAAATATCTTCACTTATCTTCTTCACTTGTCTCTGTCCCTTCTACTTTTAAGTTTCTGTTTCTACCCCAGTCTCGGGTTAAGTTCCAACATGGTAAATATCCACCAGCTCGCCTGTAGTTTGACCGGTTTTTCCATAAACACAGTCTGCGTTAAAAACAATCCTAGCAGCAGTAAGTTGCTCCTATATTGCTCAATATATAGAGCACCTTACCATGAACAACTTTGGCAGCCTTCCATGAAACCTATACTTCAGCAGGGATACTGTCGTCCTGTGTCGTCTCAGGACACTCACTTCAGGATGGCGAAAGTGAATGCCAACTTGTACTTCGCAACGGGCTGCAGTAAGTATAAAGATGAAAACACAGAGAAGAATATACAATAAAAATATCATGGTCCAACATGAAAACGTGCACAAAAAGACAAGGACAAAATGACAGGAACACGTAGGACGCAGACTGGTGCACACTCACATCTTGATTCATTGAACAAAAAAAAATTAAAAAGAGGATCCGAGATATTAGAAAGGCTGTGCTCGAAGAACGTGAGCTTCAGGAACCGGGGTGTGATGCAAAGATGTCAGGTAGATTGTTTTACAGACTCTTTGGAATTAACAGCACCCTTTTCATGTATTAAGGTGGTAAGTTCATTATGATTGAACACCTTGAAAAATAACACGAAAAACAAGAAATAGAGACGTGGAATGCATACACCCAATACATAAATGGTCTATGGTCGGCTATAGAAAATCCTTTGTATGGCCGGCTATAGAAAATTGGCCAAATTAGCTATAGCCACTTCTTTGGCTCTTCTAGCTTTTTTATGGTCTCCCCTATAGTTGTCTTTACCTTTTTTAATGAAAATTTCGCTATTTAATCTTGTATGGTTTAATATATGCGTCTCTTTAGAAAGGATACTATAGCCGCCTATGGCTTTTCTTTGGGTACCTTTGGCCGTCTAAAGCTTCTTGTAAGGTTTGCTAAAGAGATGTCAATGGCTTACTTTATGGATATTTTTAGACACCGTGCTATAGCTGCTTATGGCTTTTCCTATGGTTTCTTTAGCCGCCTATTGCTCTTCCCCTTTTGGAAAATCTTGATGACGGAAAGATGATGGAAAAACCTCATGGAAGCGTAACCGTAATATGGGACATCCTATGCCAGCGAAAAGGCGGCTCCAACATGGTGGATTAAGGCGGAACGATACAGACGGACGGAACCATAGAAGCGTGTCGCATTATGGGACATCCTATTCCAGTGTAGTAGATCGCGTCGGAACCACGGAGACGAACAGAACCATACAAGCAGAACGTAATATGGGACATCCTATACTAGCAAAATACGATACCACCATGGTGGAGCCATTTGGCTTCACCATGGTGGTATCGCCTTTTCACTGTTATACAGGGCGATTTTTTTAAGCTTGATATATTTGTTTAAAAAAGGTCGTGAAAGCTAAACATCTGTGGTTTGTGCAGGTTAGTTATACGGCCAGGGGTACGAAGTATAGGGGCCTAATCTTAACGATCAGTCGGATAATTAAATACGATTTGTTTATTAACTTTTTAATTACTGAAAATGAACACATGGTTTCAAATAGAAACTTGATGAGAGTCATCGGAAACCACTAAATCAACTCTTTTTAGAAGGATATAATGAAGAGGTAGCATTTTATACGTTCTGTAAAAACGCTTTATCTGGATCAGTTTCGGTTTCTTATCGGAGCGCATCTCTGCGCCCATGGTCCTGTTCCTTAGGGGTTTAGTAGCGCAACACAGGTGCGCCTTGCTTCCCTCCATCCTATGAGGGAGGCGAGGAGGTGGCTTCGCACTGCAGCCACTGGTAGCAGCATCGCTGGTGCAAAGATGCGCTCTGATAAGAAACCGAAGTCTGAAAACGCGTCCTACTTAAGCCTTTCTTTTTGAGAACGCCGTAAAATGCTGGTTCCGTCTTATATATTCACGCAAAGGGTTGATTTAGTGTTTTTCGATAATGCTTAGCTACTTTCTAATTGGTATTTAGGGTCTATTTTCACTAACTAAAAATTTAAGGAACATATTATACATAAAGGGAAGCTAGAGTGGTTTTGTATTTGAGGAAACACATTTAAATCTTGTTCAATTGATCTTTAGAATCTCAAATGTCAAAATTATTTGGTAATTTGGTGAATCGAGGCTACAAAGAATCATTTTTAAAGTATCACTGGAGGCACTCTTTCCCGGAGAGTGACGTCACAAAACGAGCTTTCGAAATCTCTGCTCACACATCTTCAGCGCCAATCAAAGCTATGCACGCACACGCTATTTTTAAAAAGGGGAAAAAAGACATCACGACTGATGTCAGTGCGGGAGAATACACCTAGAAAGTTTACGATTGGACGCGTGGCCCTCAAGCGACACATGCTTGGCAGTTGAAAAATCCCCTTACGACGTCCCTACTGGTCGGATTTTTTTGTGTTTTCTCAAGTTTAGTTACATTTTTTGAGAAAACAAACGTGATATTCATATTTACGGGATAAAACTACACTAGAATCAACCTCCATCTAGTTTTCTGAAAGAAGTCTTGCACTTCCCTTTAATAAGCCGACTCATCATTACAATTAGCCCTTTATACCTTGCCCGCCTGGCAATATAACTCACGTGCAAAGACCACGTAAGTGTATCTTTTACGGCATTTTTTCAACAAATCTATAAAGCATACAAAGAACACCCTATAGCATGTCCCCTAATACGATACGACTGTATGGTTTCTTCCCTTTTGCATCCTTCGGGAGAGATTCGCAGACATCCAGCGTTCCATTGGAATGCTGGATGTCAGCGAGTCTCTACATCAGCGATTGGTTTGAAACAAGCATGATGTTCGCACAAAAGAAGCTCTTGTCCGAGGTCCTCGAGGAGCACTAATAGCAGTGGCGAAATGTAGTGACGTGGTAAATTTGGTAGCAAATTTTTATTTCTAGAAAAATTGCATGCAGCAAAGCTTAACTTTGCTCAAAAGATGATAAATATAAATTCAATACTGAACAAAGGTGTCCCTTGAGCTGTCAGGCCAAACTCCCACTCTTGCCACGCAGGAGTTCCCAACTTGTGCGTAGAGGGTCAGCACAACCCAGATTTGTGCTGCGAGCGCACCTGCGATACAAAAATTGAATAAACATGAGATGAAAAATAAAGGACGTTTACAATACTTTTAATGCGAACTTAGAGCGCAGATCTCGAGGAGGAGGATGGGAGTGGTAAGCCCCTCCTCCCCTCCCCTTCTCCTCTTCTGCTCCCTCCCATTTAGCGGGATATTTCCCTAAATTTAGCAGCAATACCAATTCAGTTTTCCCACTAAATGTAGCGGGGAAAACGACATCACATGACTTCGTGTCACGTCAGCCGGAAACAAACACAGTTTCTCCACTAGATTTTGCTGAAAAATAATGTCAAATGACCTCTACATTAATTCAATTTCCTGCCAAGTTTAGCGGGGCAGTTATGCCGATGGCGACGCCACGAAACGGGCACCTAAGAGCTGCGCCCTAAAAGCTAAATGCCTCACATGAAATAAAGTGATAATTAAAGATAAGGCAAAGGAAATAGAATCTAAGATACCGCTTTAATATCATTCCTTTTGTCCGTTCTCAAAAATTTTGATTGCAAGAAATGTTTATCTCTTTTTTCATACCCAGAGAACCCCCCCCCCGCCCCCACCCAGTTTCAGCATGAATGCAATAAATCAGTGCAGACTAGACCTTGTAAACCGTAATCCACATGAAAATGAATGTTTGCCACATAGTCTTGCATGAGTCGGTGGCTCAGATCTCTAAATACATTTGTAGTGAGGAACGTTCTTAAATATTACTTTTGGGCTTTTAATTTGACAGTTTAAACATCCATAGGAACACTGTATGCCACTGATTGTTTTGTGACATATCAGAAATGGCGCAGCACTGTCATCCTTGCATACCTAACAAAAGTTCGAATTTTTTTAGCATGGCATGTGCTATTCTGATACCCATACAGCCCTCCTTCACAAAATTTAGTCTATAGAGCTCTTTCTTGGTTCTTAACTCAAGTGACAGATTCCGTAGCTTGAATTCTCGTTCGGCATCAACACTTCTATATATTGATTTAATATGTGAAAGTCAAGATGTATGGACTTGAGTACGGCTCGACAAGCACAGATGTAAAGAAAAGTGCTGCCGAAAAGTCAAATGTCAAAATAAAAATTATTAGGTAGAATGCGAATACAATTATGGGTATGGTAATGAATACAATTAGCACGTTCGATAAGAAGAATATGTGTTAGACGCACACTCAAAGAAACCTGTGGAATTCATATTCATGCAAATTACTTCGGAGAACCAAGCCCTGCAGTCTCGGGTGGGAGTTCGATGAATGATCCTACCAAAAATGAGTGTAGGCGGAAAAGCAGTTTGGTCTGCGACAATGAGCATTACATAAGTGGCATGTCATTATTACTGTGACAGTGCCGACTGTTTCAAACTGTCTGTCGCGTCATTCGTTGAGTTCCCTTCGTACATTACAAGGTTTCGCTCTCTCGCATGCTTTGCGAGGAAATTGATGAACTGGAAATATCTTACGTAGTTCTAGAAAAAACTATTTCCAGAATCTTATCTCAGCATCACAAAGAATATAAAAGGTTTCTAGAGGCAAGGTTAAGGCAGGAGTTGAATAAAACAAATACTTAGTTCTGCGAAACCATCTTGCCGAAGTAAACGCATAAGCTTCCCTAAGTAGAGCTACTCATTACGGACGATTGTGCCCATTGCATACCATAAAAATTGTATTTGCGACCTACAATATTTACAGGCTCAACAAACTCCGAATAAATGGAACACTTGACATTAAAGATTGGTCTCACCATGACTGTCTGCAAACATCCACATAATAATTTCCATGAACCTATGTATTTCAAGAAATTATTTGGTGCGAGCTGTTTAAAACACCATACCCCTTTAACACCTACAGTCGACTCTCATTAATTCAAACTTACTTAATTCGAACTTGCGGATAATTCAAACTAACATGCAGGTCCCATGCTATGCATCTCTACGGGAGGAAACTACCGGTAATACAAACTTTGCTTTATTCAAACAATTTTTCGACCCCCTCGTGTTTGAATTAACGAGATTCGACTGTAATAGAAAGCATGTCGTGGGCCACAACTTAAGCAGTTTTCACTTATTATGAAGGGCAATTTACACATCTGTGAACCATGAATATAGGCCTGCACTCCGAATTGTTTTCTTAAAAGGAGACACTCAAGTGGTTTCTTGAGTTCGTGTTTTGATGGCGACAGCTGAATTTAGACGCCCTGGGTATCCCTAAACCAAACCAAAGTATAGTCATACGGTGATTATTTCTTTGATAGGAATGCAATTGAAGCGCCGCCAAACCTCGGATCCATCCGAAAACGAAACCACCTTCATTGGTCCTCGCATTGCTCATCAAGAGGATCTCGGGCCAAATGGCGTTGGACGACGTTCCGTCGCGCAGTGATCCCGAGGTAGCCGCATCGGCCGAACCTCTTGCATTATTGAGCTTCGATTATGGCGGAGTGCGAGTTCTCGACGCTCGAGGACCTGACGCGTTAGAGGTTGAAATTCTCGGCGACAGCCGACCTGGGGATGATTTCCTGCGACGCCACTCCGACGTGCGATGTGGACGATAGCAGCGCTTCGGAGTCATGTTCGTTTCGAGGACGACGAAACGCAGACCTTTCGGCGTTCTTCGATTTGCGCTTTGGCAAGTCCCAACTAAACCAACGTTTGACATCGCAGCGTTACCTCTGGTAAGTCGATGTCAAGGGATGTCGCCACGTTGACTTCCGCCTCTGGGAGGACGGACGGAAGGCTGGTTCGGAAATGCGCAGCGAGCGCGTATTTACGACTGCGTCCGTTGCACCGGAACGACCGCTCAGCGCCGCGCGTACGCACACCGGTCAGCCACTACCAACAGGCGGCGGGTCGCCAGCTGTTTCAGCGGCCCCTCTAAAAGGGGACGCACTGCTACTCAATGCCGTAACAGAATATGACGAGAAGCTTATAGCCAGAAGCTTGCTATTATTTTTCTTGATAGGCTTGCAGGCTACTGCGGATGGAAAAAAGAAAATAAAAGATGCAAGTACGCCGTCTCGGACGATCACGACTTAATACACGACATTACGATAGTACAAATATCGCTCACATCGCCTTTTCTACGATTATAAAACACAATGTAATCTTACATCGATATAGCAACGTAGAAATATGATTTCGTGATCGATAGACGTTGGCGAGCGTTCAGGATTGCTAACACTAATCACTTTTCTCCGGTGATGAAAACGCGTCGAAAATTCGCATCCTTTATACGGTACGCGCCAGTAATACCTTGAACTTGGCGCACGCATGAAATGCGCCAAATAAGAAATCCGGGCGATGTTCGAGGACACAAATGCTTAGAAAGCACCACTGTAGTTGAAGTAAACAAACACGACGGCACGGGCGTTTCTGCTGTCTTGAGAGTGCCGCCACGACATCGCCGCACGAGTAGGTGGATCTTCCCTTCTAGTACGTGCTGGTGTTATCATAGCGACCCACGACGAAAATTCACAGTCAAGGATAGCGCTTTTACGCGGAACGATGAGCTTCCACCACGCCGACCACGCCAACGATCACCACCGACGCCATGTTCGCAGAGAAGAAGCCGGCCCAGCCAGCCGACCGGTCCACGACCGGCATGCAACGCGCGCCACCAGTTCTCCTCGACCTGTGATTGGTCTGCCGCTGCGGTTGTTTCCAACGCAGCGGGGAAAGAAAGGCCGCCAAATTTTTCAAACATACGATAATTTCATTGGTCCTCGCAAGTACAGAAAAGAGTCCGCACGTATTTTATTCCTGCGTGATTAATAGGCGGTTCTGCCTTCTAAAACTGAAGATACTCATTCACTGACACTTCCTTAACGCCATCGCACCAAAAAGTAGCTTCCCAAAAACCGCTTGAG